>JABSTT010002293.1:0-46487 GCA_013339685.2 Hyalomma asiaticum
TGTGTTCCTATTTTCATCGTCCTTGTGTTCGCGCTGTTTTTTCCATGATGCTTGACCAACTAGCCGGCAAATCCATCCTATTAGACTGTATTTTTGACTCTAGAACTTCCTCGCTCAACGCATTGTTTTGTTCCTTCACTTGAGTCACTTGCTGCTTAACATTGGCCAGGCTCTTCTTTTCCCTTCTAACAACACGAGCAATATTTTTTATTTTAGTTTTGTCAGGGCAAGGACCTTTCGTCTTTTTTCTTCTGTACATGTTGTTCTGCGAGAGCCTCCGTAAATATTTGCAATGGAAGCACGACTTTGCTTTTCCGTCACTGGTCAGCGAGCACTTCTCTGCGAAGTACATACTTTTGTACGAAGTGTGCTTGCCTGCAACAGGTATCATGCCGCATCCATTGCAGAGGTCAGGCAGAGCAACTTCTTTGATCAGTGCCTCTGCCTCATGGTGGGTTGTGAGCACGCGCTTTTCCTTTTCTCGTCCTCGGAAGTGAACTGTGGCAACTACAGAACCGTGCTCACGCAAAGGTTTTCCAAAGCTCACCCTTCTTTCGATGAAAAGGTTTGAGAAGTCGCCGGCTTCGGTCTCGCAACAGACATAAGTTAAAGTGCCGTTTGACGCCGCAGGCAACTTCATCCAGGTCAGCGAAATCAGAACTCCATCGAACGGATGCCGAACGTCACTTGGGCACGGCGAGTGCGATATTGTTACGGGCAGTATTTATTATGCGAGGGAGAGCCTACAGTCGTCCAGAGAAAACTACTCAGAGCGCACCAGCTGTAAGGGCACCTCCAGCCTGTGCCCCACATCAACGTCTTCGTCGTCATCGTAGCTATGCTGTGACATGACCCCCAGCCGGTGATGCACCGTCGCGGTGCTGTCGTGCATTAAAATGGCGCATCAGAATTGTATGGCGTGAGGCGCGAAACATGCACGATGTCACTGCGTGGTGTAGCAGTTGAGGAGGGGGCGAGACTGGAGAGATCTCATAAGTGACAGGAGTCACGTGACGTAGAACGCGGTAAGGTCCCAGGTAGCGTGACAGGAGCTTCTCGCAGAGACCAACACGACGAGATGGGAGCCACAGGAGTACGAGGGAGCCCGAAGGAAAATCGATGTCTTGGTGCCGATGATCGTAGACGGCTTTCTGAGTCGTCTGGGAGGACGAGAGCCTAGCGCGGGCTAATGTGCGTGCGATGAGCCCACGGGTGATGGCATCATAAGCGTAGGAGGTGGTGGACGCCGGATCAGAAGGCAGGAGGGTGTCAAAAGGTAGTAAGGGACTACGGCCGTAGAGAAGCTAAAAGGGCGAGTACCCGGCAGTTTCATTACGCGAGGAGTTATAAGCGAAAGTGACGAATGGCAGAGCAATGTCCCAGTCTTTGTCAACATCGGAAACATACATTGAAAGCATGTCGGTCAGTGTGTGCGGTTGAGCCGTTCGGTAAGTCCGTTAGTCTGAGGGTGGTATGAGGTGAAGAAGTTATGCCGAGTAGCGCATGATCGCAGGAGGTTGCCTACCACGCGAGAGAGGAACTAGCGGCAACGGTCTGGGCGTATGTGGCGACGAGCACCATGCTGGAGGATGATATCATATAGCAAGAAATCGGCTACGTCTGTTTTACAGCTGGTCGGGAGAGCTCGCGTAATTGCGTATTGTGTAGTGTAGTCAGTGGCAACTGCAATCCATTTGTTTCCTTGCGTGGAAGTTAAGAAATGGCCAAGCAAGTCAAGTCCTATTCGATGGAACGGCTCGGATGGAACTTGAATAGGCTGAAGGAGGCCAGCAGGTTGAGTCGTAGGTTTCTTTCGACGTTGACACAAGTCATAAGATGCAACGTAACGACGAACGGAACGATAGAGATCCTTCCAGAAAAACCGTCGTCGTATGCGATCGTATGTTCTGGAGAGACCCAAATGTCCAGAAGTTGGGGCATCGTGAAATTCAACAAGTACATCCTTGCGCGGATGATGTGGAACAACGACAAGAAGTTCGGCTCCATCGGGATGCATGTTGCGACGATACAATTGTATCGTCTTAAGACGTTGTCTTGGAGTAAAAACATCTTGAGTGAAGAATCCGTGGAGCCGGACTCATGACGGGAGATAAGGGAGGATAAGGTTGGATCTTTACGCAGTTAATCAGCCATATGAAGGAAGTCTGTTATGACTAAAACACAGGCGTTGGCGTCAGGGTCGCTGGAGTTCGGTGGATCAATGGGATGGCGTGACAAGCAATCGGCATGATTGCGCATGATCGCAGGAGGTCGTCTACCACGCGAGAGTGGAACTAGCGGCCACGGTCTGGGCGTATGTGGCGACGAGCACAGATTTGTAGACTACTGTAAACGTGAGCTCCTGTAGTCGCAGTGCCCAACGGCCGAGTCTCCCGGTGGGGTCCTTAAGTGTGGACAGCCAGCAGAGCGCATGGTGGTCTGTTATGACTACAAACGAGCGTCCATATAGGTACGGACGAAATTTCGCGACAGCCCACACGAGCGCTAGGCATTCCCGTTCTGTAATAGAATAATCCTGTTCGAAGGCTAGAATAATCCAGCGCGAGGGCGAATCCACCTTGCGGGTTTCCGCAGAACTTATTTGACATATATTGACGCCCTTGGGCTTCGAGTTGTCGATGGATTCGCTCTCGCGCTGTCAATCGCTAGCCTCCTGGTTACCTTAGTTGGCAGAGCGAGCGCCCCGGATAGGCGTTGGTCCCGGTTTCGAAACCGGGACCAGGACGAATTTTTCGGCAAATAGGAAGCGTTCATTTATGAGAAATCCGTATGGATTTCCTTTTAGCCTTCTGCTACAAAACTGGTGGATGCTAATTTTCCCTTTCATAAACATTACTCCACTTTGCGGGTTTCCGCAGGACTCATTTGACATATATTGACGCCCTTGGGCTTCGAGTTGTCGATGGATTCGCCCTCGCGCTGTCAATCGCTAGCCTCCTGATTACCTCAGTTGGCAGAGCGAGCGCCCCGGATAGGCGTTGGTCCAGGTTTCGAAACCCGGACCAGGACGAATTTTTCGGCAACTAGGAAGCATTCATTTATGAGAAATTCGTATGGATTTCCTTGTAGCTTTGTGCTACAAAACGGGTGGATGCTAATTTTCCATTTCATAAACGTCACTCCACCTTGCGGGTTTCCGCAGAACTCATTTGACATATATTAACCATCGCGTATTTAGCCTTGTATTGATATCAATCAATAAATCAAATTTTTATTATTTCACAAAAAACTTTTAGAGATAGAGGTTTACAGAAGGAAGTCCGATAGTAAAAACTGAATTGGGGCCTTGTCTTCATGGTTAACATAAAAATTACTATGGCAAGAATGGTAGCTGAAAGAGTACAATTGAAAAAGAGATGAATAATGGTATAAGTAAATAACGACATTGTAGTGAACGTCTGTCTTCGGCGCACAAGAAGGAACAAAGACAACGACGAAGTGCGCGCTTCAGCACGCGGAACGTGATCCGCGTGGCTTCGGTGCTTCGGAACGCCGACGTGGATCGGGCGTTACCGGCGGCCGAGCGGTGGCACGTTCGGCCCAGGAGAACAAACGCACCGAGCTGGTGCCACCAGACCAGCCGGGACGTACCTGGCGTTCTCCTGTGGCAGATGTCCTGGCCCTTCCTGGCTGTTCCTGCGGTGGACGAGCGAGCGGGCCAGTACGAGCGGCTGGAGTAGTGGTGTGGCCGGGACCAACTACCGACTCGTGGTCACGGTGCCACGCAGGTTGGAGTCCGGCACAACCATCTGCTGAGGGCGTGGTCACGGTGCCGCGCAAGTTCCAGTGCCGCACAACGGCGTGCTTAGAGCGTGGTCACGGTGCCGCGTTGCCGTCTGGCGCAAGTGTTGCTGAGGGCGTGGCCTCGGTGCCACGCCAGATACGGATCCTACCCGCCACGCTCCTGAGCGAGTGCCTCTGGATCTGCTTGTGAGCTCGGACACGACTCATCGTGCCACGTCTACTGATGTCAGCGTGTGCCGCCGCTGCTAGAACATCAGTCCTGTGAGTGGTGCGAGCGGACATCCGACGTCAGTTAGACAGGACGCGCCGTTAGTTCTTGAAAGTAGTGTTCAGAGTGTGTTGCTTGTGTCGCGTTGTTTGTCTGTGAAAGTTCATGTCTGTCTCGTCCTGTCGATAAATGTTTCCTTGTCTGTGACTAAGCTGTCTGTGTCTGAGTCCTGGGCCCACGAACCACCACAATTGGCGAGCCTTCTGCCAGGATGGCTTAGTAACATCTAAAGCCATTGCTCAGACACAGCCTGAGTCATGGAGAAGGAGAGGCTTATCGAACTTGGTCGAGAGTTAGGGTTGGAGAATGATGAGCTTAGAGATTGGGTGGAGCGAGAATGCGCTCAAGCTCGCGAGGAAGAGGCTAAAGAACGAGAATTCGCGAGAGAGCATGTGGAACAGCAGCAGGAAGTGCAAGAGCAGGCACTGAAGATCCTGCAGCTGAAGCTGCAACTTCAGGAGAATGCAAGCAGGCTGCAGTCAAGTGCGCATGATGAACGAGGGTTTAGCATGAGTGCGTGGGAACCGCGTCATGTTTTAGAAAAGTTGGCGAGGCGCATTGGCCTCGAGGGTGCAGAACTGAAGGCATGGGTTGAAGAACGTTTGGCGGTGGAACTAGCGAAGGATCAAGAGCGGATGGTGTATGAAAAAGAACTGAGAATGAAACAAAATGAAACGATAAAGAAAGATAAGGAACTAGAAGAACTGAAGACGACAACGCTTGGGGTAAAGCTTAAAGTGACAGAGGCTGAAAACATAAACTTGGAAAGACAGAGACGCGAACTGTCGTCGGGAAGGAGTTCCAACGAGCCGGTGCTGGAGATCTTCGACAGTAGCATTCTTTACGTGAATGAACATGTTTTGAGTGGCGATCATGTGCGTCACTTTAGTATTCCGCCAGAGGTGCTGCTAAATCCTAGTCTAGAGGATTGTAGGGAGGTAGGAATCCGAGGAACTAACGGTAGTTCGCATGTGCTCGATAGAACAGATGGTAAGTCTGAGACAGAGGAACATAGACGTTCCACACGAGATCAGTTTTCCTGCAGAGCCTCTGGGTGGCCAAACACGTTTGAGGAGGTTAAAGAACCTTTAAAATATGGCGTCGAATGCCGTGAAAAAGACTCAGAGGCGTCTGTTACCCACTGTTCAGATGTGCCGCTAGACGCGGTTAAAGTCATAGGCACGGTCCATGACCATGTGAGGGACCCTCTCGAAAATGGAGAGAGCTTGAATACTCAGGACAGCAGAATATCCCAAGAGAATGAACAAGATCTCATCAAGACAGGGACAATAGAAGTCCAAGTTGGGCCAGCAGCACGCGATCGCATAAGCTGGCAGGATGATTGTAATGGAAAGGTGAACAGCCTCCATGAATGCACTATGAGGCCCGTTCAAGGGAAGCTGAAAGTGGGCGGTGTTTCAGAGGAACAGCAACAGGCGATTGTGCCAACACTCGCGACAGAGATCCCTGAGCCAGATGCTAACACGCCTGAGCTGTGCCCGAACGCTGCCAAAGTGTTTCGAAAGGGCGTTCTCAGCACGAGCGCGCATGCGTATCCTGGGGCGTTTAGGAGGCTAGGAAGTAATCCTTCTGATGTGTCGCAGGCGTTACCAGCTGACCGACGTATGCTATATGTTAACATAGCAGGAAGGAGCTTCCGAATGTGTGTTGCTCTCTACGCAGGCGAGCTCGTGCTGATTAACAGTCGTAACGCATATGTGCGGAGAAGCCTCGAAGCGTCGCATACGCGCGTCGCTAAGCATATGAGAAGTGTCGTGCGTTTTGTTTGGGATGCGATCACTTGAAATCGTTTAATAACTGGACACTATTTCGGTCTTGACCTTTGGACTGTTTCATGGACATTATTGTGTACATAGTCTTGTAACTATGAATGTGTTTAACTCTATTTGGACAATGCACAGAGTATCTCGTGATGTACTTACAGATATTTTGGACAATGTTGGTACAGACTATATGAGCTGTGCAGATGTTGCTGAGCTGCGATTTATGGCAGTTGTACACACACTTTTATCATGTGTTTATCTTTATGCAGTGTTCGTTCTGAACTTGTGGACCTTTGTTGTGGTTTTGAACTCGTGTGTGGACCTTCCTTTGAACTCGTGTGTTGTAATGGTGCCCGTCATATTTCGTGTGTACAACGTACTGAAGGTGGGGGGAAATGTAGTGAACGTCTGTCTTCGGCGCACAAGAAGGAACAAAGACAACGACGAAGTGCGCGCTTCAGCACGCGGAACGTGATCCGCGTGGCTTCGGTGCTTCGGAACGCCGACGTGGATCGGGCGTTACCGGCGGCCGAGCGGTGGCACGTTCGGCCCAGGAGAACAAACGCACCGAGCTGGTGCCACCAGACCAGCCGGGACGTACCTGGCGTTCTCCTGTGGCAGATGTCCTGGCCCTTCCTGGCTGTTCCTGCGGTGGACGAGCGAGCGGGCCAGTACGAGCGGCTGGAGTAGTGGTGTGGCCGGGACCAACTACCGACTCGTGGTCACGGTGCCACGCAGGTTGGAGTCCGGCACAACCATCTGCTGAGGGCGTGGTCACGGTGCCGCGCAAGTTCCAGTGCCGCACAACGGCGTGCTTAGAGCGTGGTCACGGTGCCGCGTTGCCGTCTGGCGCAAGTGTTGCTGAGGGCGTGGCCTCGGTGCCACGCCAGATACGGATCCTACCCGCCACGCTCCTGAGCGAGTGCCTCTGGATCTGCTTGTGAGCTCGGACACGACTCATCGTGCCACGTCTACTGATGTCAGCGTGTGCCGCCGCTGCTAGAACATCAGTCCTGTGAGTGGTGCGAGCGGACATCCGACGTCAGTTAGACAGGACGCGCCGTTAGTTCTTGAAAGTAGTGTTCAGAGTGTGTTGCTTGTGTCGCGTTGTTTGTCTGTGAAAGTTCATGTCTGTCTCGTCCTGTCGATAAATGTTTCCTTGTCTGTGACTAAGCTGTCTGTGTCTGAGTCCTGGGCCCACGAACCACCACAGACATCAACAGACAGCAGTGCATCGGCAGTAATTTTATATAGTGAAACTAACATAAAAGTGGAGGAAAAAAGAAAAAGAAGAAAACCGAAAAAACAACAAAGTGAAATGTCTCTTCGCATAAGCAGTTGAATGTTTATTCTTACAACGTGGTGAAGTTGCCCATTGTTATCGGTGTTTCGCTGGTACGGCACCGTTTGACGTGGATGAACCCACGTTCAGGCATCGCCTCCGTAACAGCAAGGGCCAGCCATTAGTAGTAAGTGAAGTAGTTTACCTAATAACTAGGCACAGTCTATAGTAAATGCCACGCGACAAAGGTATCCAATATTTGGGGCGAAGCTCCTCTTAGTCTAACCTTGTCACACGTCAGGCGTCAGGCGTAACCCGCGTGCCGGGAGGCACGAGCTCGCCCTCGGTGCGTGCTTCCCGGCGCGTGCCTCTCTCTCTCCCGGCGCGTGCCTCTGCTGTCTTGTGTGTGAGAGAGAGAGAGACAGAGAGAGCGAAAGGCGCGCGTTGGCTATGGAAACGCTCTTTCTTAGAGGAACGCTACCAGCTCCAAAGAAGGCCTGCACTATTCATTGTACGCAGATGATATCTGCATATGGGCATCTGGGCTGCATGCACGAGAAATACAATCAACACTGCAAAATGGGCTCGACATTATACATAACTTTTTGAAAGAAAGAGGTATGAGTCTCTCGCTCGCGAAAACCGCAGTCCTGCCTTTCACTAGGCGACATCTGAAGGACTTCAATCTTACACTTGAGGGACAATCTTTGATGTTCGCGAAAGAACATAAATTCCTTGGCATTACTCTTAATGAGCAAACAGACAATGAAGCCTAGGAAAACATAGGGGAAGTTAATTGTGGTATTGTAATTGTGGAGAAAGTAGAAAGGAATTAAAGTGGACGAAAAGACAAACCTGCCCTCGGTGGGACCCGAACCCACGACCTTCGGATGTCGCGTCCGATGCTCTACCAACTGAGCTACAAGGGCGGTCGTACCCCCGTACACTTATTGTGTATTATGTAGTATTATCCTGGGAGTGTTAGGCAGCGCCACTCGAGCCAAGGCGGCGTGTGTAGAACACACTTTCTTGCCAGGAGGCGTCACGTAGAACGTGAACTTAGACGAGATGGCTGCTGCCCAATAAGCCCTCGCATGCTACCTAAGGCACCAAGTCTGCCGCAACGAGGCCCAGCTATGAAATAACGAAAGGGAAGGGTCCAAGGGCTCGTTCTTATTTAGAAACAACTTAATGCCGCACAACGGCGTGCTTAGAGCGTGGTCACGGTGCCGCGTTGCCGTCTGGCGCAAGTGTTGCTGAGGGCGTGGCCTCGGTGCCACGCCAGATACGGATCCTACCCGCCACGCTCCTGAGCGAGTGCCTCTGGATCTGCTTGTGAGCTCGGACACGACTCATCGTGCCACGTCTACTGATGTCAGCGTGTGCCGCCGCTGCTAGAACATCAGTCCTGTGAGTGGTGCGAGCGGACATCCGACGTCAGTTAGACAGGACGCGCCGTTAGTTCTTGAAAGTAGTGTTCAGAGTGTGTTGCTTGTGTCGCGTTGTTTGTCTGTGAAAGTTCATGTCTGTCTCGTCCTGTCGATAAATGTTTCCTTGTCTGTGACTAAGCTGTCTGTGTCTGAGTCCTGGGCCCACGAACCACCACAGACATCAACAGACAGCAGTGCATCGGCAGTAATTTTATATAGTGAAACTAACATAAAAGTGGAGGAAAAAGAAAAAGAAGAAAACCGAAAAAACAACAAAGTGAAATGTCTCTTCGCATAAGCAGTTGAATGTTTATTCTTACAACGTGGTGAAGTTGCCCATTGTTATCGGTGTTTCGCTGGTACGGCACCGTTTGACGTGGATGAACCCACGTTCAGGCATCGCCTCCGTAACAGCAAGGGCCAGCCATTAGTAGTAAGTGAAGTAGTTTACCTAATAACTAGGCACAGTCTATAGTAAATGCCACGCGACAAAGGTATCCAATATTTGGGGCGAAGCTCCTCTTAGTCTAACCTTGTCACACGTCAGGCGTCAGGCGTAACCCGCGTGCCGGAGGCACGAGCTCGCCCTCGGTGCGTGCTTCCCGGCGCGTGCCTCTCTCTCTCCCGGCGCGTGCCTCTGCTGTCTTGTGTGTGAGAGAGAGAGAGACAGAGAGAGCGAAAGGCGCGCGTTGGCTATGGAAACGCTCTTTCTTAGAGGAACGCTACCAGCTCCAAAGAAGGCCTGCACTATTCATTGTACGCGAGATGGTGCTGCCCAATAAGCCCTCGCATGCTACCTAAGGCACCAAGTCTGCCGCAACGAGGCCAAGGCTATGAAATAACGAAAGGGAAGGGGTCAAGGGCTCGTTCTTTATTTGTTAGAAACAATTAATGAGCAAACAGACAATGAAGCCTAGGAAAACATAGGGGAAGTTAATTGTGGTATTGTAATTGTGGAGAAAGTAGAAAGGAATTAAAGTGGACGAAAAGACAAACCTGCCCTCGGTGGGACCCGAACCCACGACCTTCGGATGTCGCGTCCGATGCTCTACCAACTGAGCTACAAGGGCGGTCGTCCCCCCGTACACTTTATTGTGTATTTATGTAGGTATTATCCTGGGAGTGTTAGGCAGCGCCACTCGAGGCCAAGGCGGCGTGTGTAGAACACACTTTCTTGCCAGGAGGCGTCACGTAGAACGTGAACTTAGACGAGATGGCTGCTGCCCAATAAGCCCTCGCATGCTACCTAAGGCACCAAGTCTGCCGCAACGAGGCCCAAGCTATGAAATAACGAAAGGGAAGGGGTCAAGGGCTCGTTCTTTATTTGTTACCGAGGGCAGGTTTGTCTTTTCGTCCACTTTAATTCCTTTCTACTTTCTCCACAATTACAATACCACAATTAACTTCCCCTATGTTTTCCTAGGCTTCATTGTCTGTTTGCTCATTAAGTTGTTTCTAACAAATAAAGAACGAGCCCTTGACCCCTTCCCTTTCGTTATTGGCATTACTCTTGACAGACAGTTGTCGTGGGGGTCTCATATCCGTGGTATTGAGAAGCAGGTGAACTCAGTAGTAAATGTACTTCGCCGACTAGCTGGCACCACATGGGGAGGATCAGTCTCTTCCCTATTAGAAGTGCATAACGCCCTTATAAAGCAAAAAATTGCTTATTCTGCGCCTATTCTCCATGGCTTATCACAAAGTTCCGAGGAACGTCTTCAGCGCTTGCTCGCAAGGGGGCTGAGGATTTGTCTTGGTGTCCCGCAGGCGACCTCGAGTCACTAGTAGTCGCTTAAGCTCGCTACCCGCCTTTTTCAGTCTTGCGAACGGTTGAAACTTGCAGACACGTTTATCGCATTTTAACACAACACGAGGCTCATCCCTTAGGTTACGCACTAAGCGACAGAAACAGAAGCAGAATTCACGATACTGTTCGTCAATACAAAGCAACACTGCCGTGTTTCGAAATATCTGAGGTAGACATTAGCTACCCTCCTTGGATGCTAACGAAGCCTAAAGTAGAACTATCAGTCGAGGGAATAATATCTAAAAAAGACATGTTCATGGTAGCCGCTGAGCAATTGGCGCTATTCCAAATTTACTCATCATATCCACAATACGTCCACGTTTATACGGATGGTTCGTGTAATAACAACTCATCTACTTCTGCATTTGTTGTACCACAGTTGTCGATAGAGCGAACATTTAAAATCTCTCGTGTGACATCCTCCACTGTTGCAGAGCTTTTTGCAATCCTCTGTGCGTTGCGCTTCATTACAACAGTAAAAAAGGCACAAAAATGGCTTATTCTTAGTGACTCGCAGCAGCCCTTGCATCACTAAAAAGCAATGAGAAAAGATCTTTAGATAGTATACTGCTGTATGAGACGCTCAAAGAACACACAAAAGCAAGTGCTATGAACCACACAATTGCGCTTCAGTGGATACCAGGACATTGCAAATACAGCAGCGGATGCAGCAGCAGGTCGTGCACACAGTAACGAAGAGACAATTGGTCTTCCTATTTCGCGCAATGAAATCCGTCTACTCCTGAGAAAAATGTCCTTTGAGCTCAGCAAAGAGGGTTGGTTTGACGAAAAATCAAAGAGATCAGACTTATTTTCCATTGACCCAGGCATACAACTCTCGATTCCACCAAGTCTGAACGAAAATAGAAAGTTTCAAACATTGCTGCACCGCCTGCGGCTTGGTACAGCATTTACGAGGCACTTCCTCTACAGGATCCAACGGGTGTCTAGCCCGCAGTGCTCATGTGGCCACCCAGACGAAGATATACATCATCTTCTGCTCGAGTGCACAAAGCACGATTCGCCACGGAGTGTGCTGCGAGCCAATTTGTCGCATTTAGATAGAAGACCTTTTACCCTAAAAAGATCCTCGGTCCGTGGCCAAGAGTGGTCCTTCAGAAAAGAGCCCTATATGCACTAAAAAAGTTCTTAGAAGATACAAATATCCTCTGCAAATATTAACTTTGGCTTGACTCCAAAGACCCAATGAATAGTGTCACCCCTGTGTATTCAACAGTGCTTTTTGTTGTTCTCACATGTTTCAGATTATGTCTAATTACTTGTGTTGTGTGTGTTTTGTATCTCACAGACGAACATATGAACTATTCTAATCGCATGTGCACACGCTTCCTATGTGAACGTCGGCATGGAACTCTAATCCACGCACTGTCGAACTGCATATAGCGCTGACCTTTTTAGTGTGACAAATGTGTATGTCTTGTGAAACTTTCTTTCTTGCTGTTTTTTTTACTTCTTTATTGAAATTTTTCTGAGATTGCTAAGCGAGAAGGAGTAGCCGGTGCCATACTAAAGGCACCAACCTCTCCTATTCACCACTTCAATTAAAAAAAAAAAGGAGAACGCGCCCTCACGCGCGAGAGACGACGTTGGCGCAAGCAGCGTCTCCTAGCGAGTTTCTTGATTGAGAAACACCGACTGCTCACGTTGGAGAAGCGTTCACCGGCAACCCATATATATATATATATATATATATATATATATATATATATATATATATATATATATATATATATATATATATATACTCGATCTTGACTTGCAATGAAGTGCCGGTGGGAGATTTCACTTGTGCATAGTTTAACCATGAGGATTCGTAGCGTGCGCGTTAACTAAATTAATCCGGAACTCGGCACGATCTACGATGAACCTCCCGAGCTTCGCCCACTCATCATCATTCACTCCGTGGATATGCTGTAATTTTTTTTTACTTGGGCCACATTGACCTGTCAACGTCGTTTCCGTGCTCTGGCGCGTAATGCACCAGTTTTCTTGTTCCCATCATGGTAGAAGATCGGTCGACGAGAAAACGTCACCCACGAAATAAGGTGATCGGTGCCCCGCCACTGCGTTGTCGACGCTTATACGCTCGCATCTGGACGAACGCGGCTATGTGCGCGGCTGTCCGCGCGTTCATAGAGGCGGGCTTTCAAACGCGCCTGGAATGGTGCCGCCATCCAGGAGAGGCGAAGTATAGCTGCAGCCATTTCTGTGGCCTCCCTGGATGGCGGCAGCGTTCCAGGCATGGAGGAAAGAACAACTAGGAGGGGGCGTCACGTGGCAATCTTGAAGCCTAGTCATAAAAAATTTAAAGGAAAGAATCATGGGAAATAGGCCCTCACGTGATAGGCAAGCGGTCGATTTAGTCGACTGGGGAGTTTCGCTTTGGTGCGTCTGCTGCGGAGGCGGCGTAGGTTTCTACATGGAGCATATGCGGCGTGACAAACGCGCACGCCGAGGCAACGCGCTTGCCAAAGTTGTCGAAGGTCCGAACGTGTGACGCTGCCGAGTCTGTGTAATGTCAGCCAGGAAATGCATCTAACTACTACAGTACTACTGAACATTACGTTCACGCGGCTCGCCGCTGCGGACACTGGGTTGCAGCGAACGAAGATGTCTGCATGGTGAGCGGCTTTGTGCCCAACAACCAGTACCGCATCGAGGACGACTCGTCGCGTTTTGGTGTGTTCTCCAGCATCGAAATGGGGAAGCCTTTCGTCCTGCAAATGTCTGAAGGAAACCGAGCCACATCTGCGACGGCGATTCCCTTCGCGTTTGGGGTTACTTGAAAAGCAGTGGCTATATTAACATGTTGAAGAAATGTACCGGCAAAGGTGCTGCTACATCTGCTGATTCTACATCCGAAAACGTTGCTGATGAGCCTTCCCAAGTCCAGTATGAACCGGTATGTTTGCCTGTATTAATGATCACAAGGCTTGCTTATTAAGCGTACGTTTCGCTGCAATTATGGACCTCACATTTAAAGTAGTTATTTTACATATGCGTGCGAGCCATTTGTACAGGTATTTCGTATTGTAAGATTGATAGATTTCAAATACCTAATAGTAAAAAAAAATGAGTATCAACAGCTGCCATTTTTCTACACCGACGAGAGACGTGCAAGATGCGTGTGCAAATGATGTTTTCAAACCTCACGAAACTGAGTGATGGTGAATGAAAGCCACATATTCTACATTATAACCTTGTTTACAAGCTTGTTTTTTGAGTTAGTGTAGGTCAAGTAGCAATTATCTGTATGCCATCTGTTTTATAGCTGAATCATAGTAATCGTAGTAATGAGAGAATGCATGTGGACAACGTGGTCATGGAGGTTGTGTAATTAATAGATGAATATATCAACTTTCATACACAGCAATACAAGTTTGCTCAATGTCTGGTGAAACACCAACGTGCCACGAATGTTTTTTTCTCAGTTTCTCTTTTTCATCTAATTGACATAATCAAATATAACCCAAAGGCTTTTCACAACATTTTATGCCCTGTATTTGTTTGACCTGTCATGATGAGCCATGATACATGCAAAACAAAACTGGTATTTTTTGTACGTGCATATGCTTATCTTTTGTTGAATAAAACCTAACAGCCGCTGTGAAGCTCCCCACATTAAACCATGCTGCACTGACCTTTTCTGTGCTTTGTACTTCTCCTGTTTGGGCCCAAATGAGCTTGCAGTGTTTTGTAAATAAAGTAACAAATAAATGCTTAAATCAGCTTGCACTAGCAGGATCCTATACATGGCAGTTTTTGTGTTGTTGCAATTTTTAATTTCACAAAGGTGTAAACAGAAATCTTTTTGAGCAAACACCTTAAAGAACATCTTCTTCCTAGCTTGTTCTGGGTATGTGATTTGTGCCATGGTGTTTGCTCTGGCACCAATTTTTGTACATCTAATCTGTTGCAGCCACAGCTAGCAGAGGACACACCTGAAAAAGCCTTTCTGAGGCGTGAAGCAAGGTGCTATTCAAATTTGCAAGCGACGACCAAGAAGAAGATCAAGAGACTGCAGCAAGCCCGTCTCCGGCTCCTTCAAAAGGTTGCCCACGTCCAAGGCGTCGTTAATGATTTAGTTGGTAATAGCTTCAGTAGCTTCACTAGTTACTGAAGCGAAATGGCTTTGGTAGTTTCTCAATAATGTATTGGAGAGCTCGTTCACTTTACATCCAAAGAGTAGACTGGCCTTTTTTTATGTTGCCACAACAGTGTTTGGCAGCTAAGTTAATCATAGTGCCTGCATCCTCTTGCCGAGAAACAGGGTCCATTTTGCTTGATTCTCTTCCTGGTTTTAGCATTCACTGCAAGGACCCACTGGTGTTAGTGATAACGTGCACTGCATGGATCACTAATAGAGTGCGAAAAGGAATATCATTAAAGTGAGATTGTTATGAACATGACTGTACAGTTCTAAGAGCACTGGGGCCATGATGACAGTCGGTAGGTGCAGCTTCCTCATGGTGAACCAGACTGGTGCCTCATGTGTACAAATGCAAACTTACCATTCCTTTTGGTCATTTGCCCTGTTGGCGCACTGAAAAGGCTTTGTTAGGGTGCATGAAGTTTTCGAATCTGTCATCGGCACATAGCATTGTAGGTAAAAGGTGCTTCACTACTCATGCAAACAAGCAAAATCCTAAAGACTTGAGCCCTAAGTGTAATACTTGTGGTTCCTCAACATCTACCTAAATAAACTGAGGCACACAATGACTTCTGCATTTTTCCTTCTCGGGAATGTGACTACTTCTAGAAAACAAACTTGTGACATTGCACTCATAAAACAATACTACCACTGAGCAGTCGTGGCAAGCTCATGAGCACAGTGTGCAGACATCAGGGGAGAAATGGGATGTCTTACTGTAGCATGTTTCTTGTTTTGCTTTACGTTCTAGCTTTAATCACTTGCACATAAATTCTGCTAAAGCATTTGTTTTGCATGGCATCAAAGCAAACTGTATGAACCATGACTATGCATCGCTAGAGCATACTGTATAATGATGTGGACATTCTGTGAATGCCTTATTCATGAGACAAGTGCAACCTAGAGGATAGCAATGCATTTTCAATGTTTACTAGGGCACATCCTTCAGCTGATCATTGTTAAATTTGTCTCTTCGTCACCTGGAGCATGATGGTTTTACTACCAAAGTACTCATTGGGTTTAGTGTACTCTCTTTAGTGTACGCCTTCTATGATTTTGTGTTGGTGTATATATTAAATGAATGTAACTTAATTACTGTTTTTATGCTCTGTCAAATATACATTCATTTGGGGATTAGAGCTTACTAAAGCTGTCTGCCGTTTAACGTTGCAATGCTTTGGCTGTGCTTGAACAGTGCTAACATGTTTGTAGGTGTGCAATAAAACAAGCTATCTGTCTGCTTTTTACTTGCGGCAAAAGCCAGTGTAGTTTAATGGCTGCATATTTTGTTCTTTCACAGCTACTTTTTTTCTTTCTTTCAACTTTAATTTTGTGACCAACTGCCCTTTTGAGATGGTTGCATATTTTTGCCTATTTTTGTAACCAGTACCATCACAAAAGCCTCCAAGTGTTTGTGATTACAGCACACATATTATGGCCTGTAGGGGTAAGATTGGATACAGTGTCTCTGTAAGCAAAAATGCAGCTACAACGCAAGAATACCTGATGTTATTTACATAATTGTACTATGGGTGCTGTTGTGTAACATTATTGTATAACACTATTATAGATATCTCCTCTAGCATTCAAATATGGTCACCAATACTGATGCCATGGACCAGCAGCATGATTAGCTTTTTCTATGTGATGCTTGCAATTTTCTGTACTGCTTTACCATCTAGAATATACCCAGTTATCTTGTTTCTTCCTGTATTTGTGTGAAACGTGCTGGCACCTGTGTGAAACGTGCAATAAGCATTCAATAAATAACAAAACAACCAGTGTTGTAAAGAATATTGATCTTGTTCTTTCACTGCACCTTTTTTTTTCAACTTTAATTTTGTGACCAACAACTGCCCTTTTGAGATGGTCGCATATTTTTGCCTATATTTGCAACCAGTACCATCACAAAAGCCTCCAAATGTTTGTAATTACAGCACACATACTATGGCCTGTAGGGGTAAGATTGGATACAGTGTCTCTGTAAGCAAAAATGCAGCTACAACGCAAGAATACCTTACTCTACTGTCTTATTTACATGAATATATTAGGGGTGCTTGTTGTGTAACATTATTGTATAACATTATTACATATATATCCTCTGGCATTCAAATATGGTCACTAACACTGATGCCATGGACCAGCAGCATGATTAGCTTTTTCTATGTGATGCTTGCAATTTACTGCTTTACCTTCTACAATATACCCAGTTATCTTGTTTCTGCCTGCATTTATGTGAAATGTGCTGGCACCTGTGTGAAACGTGCAATGAGCATTCAATAAATAACGAAACAATCAGTGTTGTAAAGAATGTGCATCCAAGTACGGTAGCAATTGCACAATCAGTCCACTAGCCCACATGAATTCCATGCTTTCCCTTTGGTGCTGTGTATCCAGTTTTCAAGCCAACAGCTCGCATATATCATGGAAATGGCTGTTCCAGTGTTGTGTCACATCAGCGGTGAAAGTCCCTACCGCAATGTTGGAGGAGCTGTTGCAGGTCTAATATCGCATTCGAAGTGCTGAATAATGCAGGGGGGCGCAAGAGGAGCACTTACACCCACCAAGTCACACCAGCCACCCTTCCTCAATCACTGATGTCCCCATTCTTCACTCCTGCTTACTTACTTTTTTGTGTTTCGGACACTGTGGAGTCCCGCTGCTATTATTCTGGTTGGAGGGGTGGGTGTGAATATAACAACAGGCTTCGCCGCCTCCAAAACAAAGTCCTGCTGACGCCCATAGACTAGTTCACATAACGCACGAATTCCATCCACTGGCTGTATTGTGCGTTAAGGTGTGTATTAGATGAAACTAGACGCAGCCCTGCGGCAACGGTCTTGTCCAAACGGGTACGGACCTCGAGCACGAGCGGCGTCTTTTCAACAGAGCGCTGAAGAACGAACCCTACTGTAAGGCGCTGGAGAGGACGGCCCACTACAAGGTTCCAGTGCTTCTTTACATGTGTAACGAGACTGGACGCCCGAGGAGCGGTTCGACAGCGTAACGACGAGGCACCACACACTGCTAAAAAAAAACAGCCCGTAAATCCGAATAAACGGCGACGACCTCGGCGTGTCGAGCCGGCTAATGCTGTTTATTTGTCTCAAAACGAAGAACGGACATCGGATACTGACAAAATGGAAACGCGACATATGATGTTCCTCAAAACATCTGTAAGTGCAAAAAAAGCGAGGTCAAAATTTGCTAGAAAGCGTACACCGCTGTTAAAGGTCCCAACAGCTGATTTCACAAACCTTAATGTGGCAAAAATGGATCGCGGTCCGACGCTCTGCACAGCTTTCCACGCGAGAGCGCTGGCAAGTCCATCGACAACAGTAGCATGCGTAAATGGCACCTTATCAATTATATAGACATGGGTCAGGCACGCCTTTCGTCGGCCTCTCGCCGTCCTTCCTCCATCGGGGCCCATGCCGCGAACGCTGCTGCATGCTGCAGGCGCCACTAAAAGTTACCGGGTGCCAAACAAACAACCTCGAGTGGTCCGGCAACCTTGTGGGCCTAATCCTACCCAAGATGCACCGCGCACTAGGCCCTCGGGGCGGCGACAGAGGAGGTTGGCTTGCCGACGCTAGCGAAGTCACGTGACGCCCCCTCCTAGTTTTTCTTTCCTCCATGGTTCCAGGCAATGTGCGCCTGTATGCGCTCGTGCTGAGCCGGACAAGACAAGAAGGCGCGTTCGTAGGGCATCGACCATTTGCGGCGTTAGCGCAATCGTAGCGCACCGGCCACCATTCGCCTTGGCACGGCGGTTTTGAGTTCGATTCCAAGCGCATCAACAGAAATTTTTCTGGGTGTTTTTGTTTATTTTTCTTACATGCTTACCGTGTCATATCGGTTACGACGTACGGGTTCTGGGTGGACCCCGGCATGGAACACTTTCGTGTATAAAAAAATCATCCCGCACGGTAGCTCGGCGCCTTGTATGTTTCTAAACCGCCCATGGCACCAATGAAACATCCCCGTTGCCATTCTTACACTTATGGTACCAGCCGAGTCAGTCGACATGCGATGGAAGGTTGTGGGATGGTGTGCAGACTAAGGACAATGCAACGACGTGCTTTAAGCAAACTCATTCTTTTTACCGCCCAAAACTCCCGGCTACAATCGCCAAAGATCTTTTTTAATCAAGTTCCATAAGGCCAAGCATGGCATTACATAGATGACTTGCAAAGAAGCACAGCGGTGACAGTTACAGAGCACATAGATAATAAAGGTAGTAACCATAAAGGTAGAAGTAGTAATCGACAAATCTACTCATACAAAATCCTAGTAAAGACAACCACAGTGGTAACAGACAGTGCATAATCAAAAAGGAAATATACATTTAGGTAATATATTGAAACATCTAGAACAAGAGTTCAAGTAAATACAGCGTAATACAACTACTAGAAAATTCAACTAAATTCCACTAAATACGACCAAAGAAAAAATACAAGTACAAGAGGTGTTGACAACGCTGTGTTCGTTCATTGAACATCGTGTTATGCTTTTCAGGGCAATCATTTGTGTTGTTCTAAGCGGTCAAGCAGTTGAATGTTTCAATAGATACTGAGTTCAGTACACTAGTGGGCCCATTCAAATGCCGCATCGCAGTTTCAGCGGGTAAAGATGTGCAATATTGAGTTCAGCGGTTTTTGCATGCCAACACCATGATGCTATTTTGGGGCAAACAGTATTGAAAGTCTGCGGAATTGTGGTAACAAGGCGCTTTTCAAAGTGCACGGAAAACGCCCTTTAAACGGGCCTGTGGCATTCTTGCTTTCATCTAAAATGCGGTCACCGTGGAAGAGATCCAACCAGCGAACATCAGGTCAGCAGCTGACCCCTATCAAAACGGTCCCGCATGGCAGCACACAAAATATTGCAGTAAGGCGGTACTCAAGTTCACTGGTAGACCTGGAATGAGTACCTAAGACATATAATATTGTTTTTTTTTGCAAGTGCAGCAATGAAAAGATTGAGAAAGTGCCCTTAAATATGGCAGTGACAGCCCACACAGTGTCCCTGGTCCATGCATGGTTTATTTGATATTTTATGTTGAGCTACTATTCTTAAAAGGAATGTGCTGGGGTATGCACGCCGAAACCACTTCAATCATCCCGTGTTCAAAGGCACCGGAATTTGCAGACTCCGGAGGTTTTTTAACTTGCGCTGAAAAGGCAACAGTACACCGCACCCAGAAGTCTTGCCGCATATAAAACACGACCATTGCCGCCAGGTTTGGTCTCGTGTCTGGGTAAGCACCCAAGCACCATAACTGCCGCCGAGGCGTACCTATGACTTCTAGAAGGAAACTAGCGTCATCGACCTAAGGCTAATGTCGTGCGTTCCCTGGAACGCTTCCCAACACCATTAAGGTCGGCACATGCTTCAGTTTCAAGGGAAATCACATAGGTATTTTGTGAGTGACACGTAAAAACCAAGGCAAAGCGCTTGTTTTAACAAGTAGCTACAAATACGTTACTACTACACGGCAATTACACATCGTCATTTTTAGAGCATTTGCATATTCTTGCTGATAAAAGGTTCTATTGCATTGCGAAATGCTTTTGTTTCTTTATGTGTTCAGCAAGCGCCTGCAATCCTCCTTTATCTTTTCATCGTTAGTGTGGAATGTTGAAAACTAGCGCTGTAATAAAGCGACCAGTGAGTAAATAAAGCTAGAATTGGGATATCAGACGCATAAACGAGGGCTTCATCAGGCTCTAAGACAAGAACTATTAGAATAAGGGCTTACAATGAGTATTAAATAACTAATCTCTTTAAAGATTAGTTATTTTAAAGCGCTCAAGTGAGCGAAAAACAGCGCGCGCACTGTGCAAGCACGGCAAAACGTATGGGCGGCTCGACGCAACAAGTAGCCCAAAGAAGGGGGGCGTGGCCCGGGGAGCGCTCTAGCAGACGCTCTCCCGCGCTCTAGCAGACGAATAAAACATGTTCCGGCGCGCCGGTGCGAGAGTACCGATAGAAAGTGTTGTATTGTAATTACATTCCGCCACGACAGATGGCGCTGCCATCTGTTGTCATCTGTATATATACATGTGCACATCACCAATAAAGGTTGTTGTTGGTTAGCCTGCAGTGGTGGCTCGTGTGCGGCGGCTGCTCCGGTATCGGCCGTCGGCGGCGATACTACATTGGCGACGAGGATGAACGCTGGAGCCGGCGGAATAACGCCCCCACCACCGTTTCGTACCACACCTGGCACGCCAGTGGTGCCATGGCCTCGTTGGTACCGACTTTTTCAAAACTATCTCCTGGCATCCGGCGCCGACGAACTGCCACCGGCCCGCCGTCGAGCTATCCTCCTTCATTGCCTCCGCACAGAAGGCCAACGCATTCTCGACGCACTCCCCGCAACGACCACCCAGCAGAGGGGGGACAGACGAAGCCGCCAAAACAGACTATGCAGCCAAAGTATACGACACAACCGTCGACGCCCTGGCGCGTCACTTCACTGCCACCGTCAACGTGCGCGTCGAACGGCATCGCTTCCGAGAGCATCACCAGCTTCCAGGTGAGTCAATCGCCGACTTCGCCCTCGCGCTGCGTGAGCTAGCAGCATGTTGCAACTCCGAAGCTATAGCTGTCGAGAACTTGGCCGAGGAATTCGTCGCCGAGTTTCGTGCCCACGGCTGCGAGAGAGGTTGCTGCTTGAAGGCGACTCGGTGACGTTTGACCGAGCTGTGGAAATTTCGCCACTGCGCGAGCGAGCACTTTGCGAGGCACAACACCTCGGAAAGCCAGTGCAGCGCATTTGGCAGAAACATGCGCAGAACTCGCGCGGTCTCGGCGCAGCAGGTGAACGCAAGCAAGACGATCGCTAGTATCGCTGTAACGAGATACGCCCCCAAAGCCTGTGCTGCGACGACGCATCGAACTCCCGTTTTTTCCGCCCGCCCGATGTTACCGTTGCACCGTTCGTCAGTTATCCCGAGGGGTGCGACAAATGCGGCGCAGAAAGATGCGACCGCTTCCGGGTGTCCCGCCTGCGGACGGACATGCTTCGCGCGCAGGCTCCGCGGCCATTTCAAGTCTGTCTGCCGGAGTTTTCGACGGGGTAGGGGACAACGGCCGGCGCAAGTTCGCGAGGTTCACCGTGATGAAGATGCAGACAGCGTAATCAGCATCTTGACTGTCCGTACCAGCAAGCGCACTGGAATCCACGTGGACGTCAGGGTCCGGGCCGTTGACTCGCCGTTACCTACACAAGCCATTACGTTCCTTGTTGACACGGGTTCAGCGGATTCGATACTGGCAGAGAATCACTTCAGAAGCATGTTTGGCGACAACATGCAGCTTCACAGCCCCAATGCAACCCTGCTAGACTTCTCCCGCAAGAAGATCCCCGTACTGGGCCTGTTCCAAGCCGAAGTGGTGTGCAGGACACGAGCAGCTTCCGTGGTTTTTTATGTCAGCCGCAGTGGAACGTCGCTCCTTGGTGTCGGCGCCGTGCAAGGCCTGGGACTTCAGATTCTAGGCACTGAACTCTGCTGCCTGAACACGGCCATCGAACCAATTTTCGAGACGCCCGCGGATTTTGAAGCCCACACTGGGCCAGGCAACCAAGAGAGCAAGCAGCCACAAACTACTGCTGGGAACAGTCAGATGGGCCCCCCGAAGTTTGGCATGCCGGCCATGTTATGGGCAAGTTCGCCCACTGGGCATCGCCGGGCCTGGGTCTTGCCAGAGGGGTCCAGTACAAGGTGAAGTTGAGAGAGCAGGTGGCCCCAGTTGCACAAAAACTTCGACGCCTGCCATTTTCCGTGAGGAAGCCGGTCTCTAACGAACTGCAACGTCTCCGAGCAGCCGAAGTTATCGAGAGGGTCAGTGCATCTGAGTGGGTGTCACCAATAGTCGCAGTAGCAAAGGGAGATGGAACCATTAGACTCTGCGTTGATTTGAGAGAGCCGAACAAGGCTGTGGTGGTTGACAAATTCCCACTGCCCCACACAGTACAGCTTCTGCATGCCCTGAGGGGAGCACAGCACTTCTCGAAGTTAGATCTGGCCTCAGCATATTAACAAGTTGCCCTTCATCCCGACAGCAGAGATTTAACAGCGTTCATTACCCATGAGGGACTGTTCAGATTTAAGAGGGTCTCCTTTGGCCTCGCATCCGCCCCTGCAGCGTTCCAACAGCTAATGACTGGAATTCTTCAAGGCTGCAAAGGCGTTCTTTGCTACATCGATGATATCATTGTGTTCGGAAAGACTGAGGAAGAGCACATGAGAATCCTCGAAGTCCCACAGTGCATTTAAAGTCTGAGTTGAAGTTAAACGACAAATGCGTTTTCAATGTCAAGGAACTGTCTTTTCTCGGACATCGCGTCAGTGAAGGAATAGCACCCCTTCAAACAAAGGTTGACGCCGCAATCATCGATGCCCCAACACCGACGGACGCAGGCAAGCTTCGGTCCTTCCAGGGCCTCATCGAGTACTATGCAAGGTTTCTTCCCCACCTTGCTACGGAAGTAGAGCCTATGCGGCGCCTGCTCCGCAAAAACACTCCCTTCGATTGGGATGCAGCCTCGTAGGCCAGTTTCCTGAAGGTAAAAGAGCTTCTGGCCTCGCCCAACGTATTGCGCATGTTCGATCCAGCGCTCTCAGTCATTGTCAGTACTGATGCCTCTGCGTACGGTTTGGGTGCAGTTTTGCAGCAGAGACGGCCAGTGCATTCACACAGTTGCATTTGCGTCAAGAACATTGACCTACCGAAAGGAGGTACTCTACTGCTGAGCGTGAAGCTTTAGCATGCATCTGGGCATGTGAAAAATGGCATGTGTACTTATGGGGACGACTCTTCATGCTGCAGACGGATCATCGTGCGCTAACGGCATTGCTGTCTACCCAGCGAACGGGGCGACAACCTTTTCGGATTGCAAGGTGGTCGGAACGACTTCTTCGCTACAACTACAAGGTTGAGTACATGAGAGGGTCGGAAAACAAGGTTGCTGACGCGCTTTCGCGCCTGCCAGTTTCTGCTGCCATCGATGAGCAAACTGCACTGCCACAGCAAGACACTCCTGTTGAAGAGGTCGTACTCCTCGTTTAGCCGCTGTTCATTGCCAAAGAGGAATTTGAGCAGGCCACACGTGACGATGCCACCTTGGAAGGCGTCAAAGGCTACGTGATGGCGTCTTGGCCCCCGCACAAGTTCATTTCAAAGGAAGCTCAGCCGTACTTCACTGTGTGGGAAGAACTTTCTGTCGTCCATGGCGTGCTCCTGCGTGGAGAACGACTTGTGTTTCCAAGGTCTCTCTCGCATCAGGTAGTTGCCATAGCGCATGAAACGCATCCTGGAATAGTTCGAACGAAGGCACGCCTGCGCAACGCTTTTGGTGGCCCGGTATGGATCGGCAAGTAGAAGGCGCCATACAGAACTGCAGTGTGTGCCAAAGTGCAGATAAGAGCGCGAAGACCACTGTTGCTCCCCATCAACCCGTCCCACTACCTGACCGTCCGTGGCAGAAGCTGGCCATCGACATCGTTGGTCCGATCGAGAAAGCTCCACAGGAATGCAAATACGCCATCACGCTAGTTGATTACTTCTCCAAGTGACGCGAGGTGAAGTTCAGCAGAGAGGTCATGACAAGGACAGTTACCAACTTTTTGCTTAAAGTATTTTCCCGGGAAGGGTACCCAGATGAAGTGGTCGCCGAGAATGGGCGTCAGTTCCCTTCCCGAGAAATCGCCCAATTTTTCAAAGATCGCGGAATTCGCTTGACACACTCTTCAGTATATTACCCTCAGGCAAATCGACAGGTTGAACGCTTCAACCGTGTATTTAAGAACTTCATCCAGTTGGCCCTGTTGGAGCACAGAACACTTCAGGAAGCCGTTTGAGACCACTTAGGGGTTTACCGCTGCACACCGCATGCCACCACTGGGGTTGCACCAGCACTGCTTCTCCATGGAAGGTTGCCTCGGACTCGCTTAGACATTGTTGGTCACCCATCTCCGTCATTCTTCACTGACCCAATCGAAGAACTTCGTCAGCTGAGTTACAGAGTGAAGCAGAAGCAAGCATACAGCAAAATCTACACCGACAAGCGTCGGGCAGCAAAGAACACGGACATAGCTGTGGGCGACAGGGTCCGCGTCAGGAAGCCAGCTGTTGGGTTCAAGGGGGATCTCTCCTTCAGCCATTCTCGAAAGGTTGTGGAACAGAAGGGACCATCCACTTTCAGTCTTGATGACGGGAAGACATGGAACGCATCAAAGATGGCCAAGATGCCGCCTGAACATGTTCAGACTGAGAACCCCCCTTCAGCCCGGAGCGATACTGGGCATTCAGCGACGCCTTCACTTCTGAGTGATACTGGGCATACGGCAACGCCGCCTCGCACACCGGCGCAAGCATCAACGATTCATCACTGTTCCGGATCAACTACTCCAGGAGTGCCAGCGCGTACAATGCCCGTGGGTGGTGAGCACAGTTCTGCAGTGACTTTGCAACAAGTGCAAGCTACCTCTGGTTCGCCTTACGAGCCACCAGCACGTTGGGTGCAACCACCTAGAGCAAGAAGGCCACTCAACAGATATCTAGACTATGTATAGATATAGTCAGTCTTTGGTGATTTCTAACTGTTTGGGAAATTATTTTCTTGTATTGTTGTGCGTAAAGTTTAAGTGAATATGTTTGAAACCTTCTGTACATATCTCTCACACAAGTGTTTGCTAACAGTACTAACCTCAGTACCCCACTAACCCATACACCTGAAATAAGGAAGGGAATATGTTGTATTGTAATTACATTCCGCCACGACAGATGGCGCAGCCATCTGTTGTCATCTGTATATATACATGTGCACATCACCAATAAAGGTTGTTGTTGGTTAGCCTGAAGTGGTGGCTCGTGTGTGGAGGCCGCGCCGGTATCGGCCGTCGGCCGCGATGCTACAGAAAGGTCTATACAGTGTCCGTTGCAGACAGAAATAAAGCTTTTTGGATTTTGTTGTATAATATGCAAATACACATGCCATCGTTATGCGCCCTAAATTATTTCTAGTTTACGGAACAATCGTGCGTTATGCGATGATATATGCCTCCAAATGTCCCACCGGCGGGCCTTCGGAAACATTTGCTGCAATATCCATACCATGACCTCGGTGATGTCATTTCATGTTTCATTCTTGCTAGTTTCCTCTTTCTTCTTTTATTTCATCTTGCGTTCATTTCGGCCTTGCTTTTCATTATTTAATGTATTCAGAAATGAAGTGTTTAATAATGTATTCAACAAGTCAGTGATCTATTGTATGTAATGTTCCCATGAATCTGTTAATTACTGAGGGTCCCAGTACAGTTTTATCACTATGGGATGCTTTTCGGTATATTTTAGTGTTGTTATGTAAAGCGTTGAACTAAAAACCTGAAGCACGAGGACACATTGTACCCACATTCATCATTGGCTGCACTCTTGTAGAGTGTCATACAGTGCATCGATTTCTCCAATGAGCTACCTCTTCGCGCGTTGTTCTTATCAGTGTACCTAAAACATAAGAGAAAGGCCAAGGCATTGTTCCACCGTCAAAACGCTACAGTTCAAGTTAATAAACTTGAGGTAGAGTACTGACTGACCTGTACCAAGGTTTCTCCTTAAAGCAAGCTGCACCGCGGTTTGTTTCCTACTGCAAGGGTCCCCTTGGAGGACTCGGATCGATTTCAGAGTAACTCTGCGTCATTTCCCACCTGTTCACTCCTTTTGTTCGTTTTCTATTGTCACGTCAAAGCATAGCGGTATTTCGTACTTTTTCAAGCACGTGTTCCCCTTTCTCAAAGCAAGCATATGCATTCAATAAGGAGCACAGGTGTACCGAAGCAGAGCTTAGTCAACATTTACCACGCTTTTCGGCGTCGCCGAGATTTACTGCAAAATTTCTGTCACCTAGTATATCAAAGCCGAAGCGGTGCAGGTAGAGGTAGTATAATCGGGCACTAAAGCGTTATTACAGGCCTCGCATACCGACAAGCACCAAATGAATGCCTAAGTGAGGCGTCCCAAGAAATTTACAATGCGAACAGTGTAGGGTAAAGTCATGCGGTTCACAGTTAAGCTATGAACACACTCATTTCAGCAAATTATTTGTATTTGCATTATGGATGCCTTCGCTGTTAAGTGCTGTGTGGGCTATAAGGGTAACATTCCACTTATGACTGTGCGCGCTATTCAGTACAGACACACCATCACTGCTTGAAACAACGCCCACTGACATTCAGGATTGTCTGGCGAAAGTGAAAGTGAAGAGTAAAATTCTGGCTTCTGCAATTCATGAGCGTCCTCGCCACTTCATATGTTGAAATGGGGTATTAGCACCTGCAGCATTGCGTGGCTGGATGCGGATTACGGGAACATGACAGGTGCCACTAACTCATACCGTGACAGGGGCCACTACTCATACCGTGACTAGTGCCACTACTCATACCTACTGAAGCTGTGCATTCATGCCGAACATTGGAATGTCCGCAATTGTACCCATGGACCAAGAACGATGTCGTGTGACTTTGTGTACTATAGCGAGATTACATTGAAATAGCACGTTTCCTGTTTTCTCCGGCTGACTCAACCACCGGCGATGTCGCATCTTATTCTGACGAAGCAGCATTGCAGATTAGGCGGCGAGCAGGTGCAAGCATCGAAACGCTGTCATGCTGTGCTGCCAACTGACGGCATCTATTCTTTGCTGAAAAATACGGAATGGATGTTTTCACTGATCGTGATAACATCCATTCCGTGCTATAACCGCCTGCCGTTACCTATCCCTGCTGCGAAACTCCGTTCTGATTCATCGCCAGCTGCAGACGAAAACGCCTTTCCAACCGAAAGCCACTCTCAAAAGAGCACACGCTGCTCCGCCGCCTAAGCAGTGGTGACGAAAACAACGGGGCGCCAGCAGAGGGCCATCCTATTCTGCCGTCGATAGAGGCACCAGCTTAATGCGCCACGGCATCTTCAATAACAATGAGCTGAAATGGGCTTTGTGCTCTGCTCTGTTTTTCGTTAAGGAGGTCATGCTGAGCAGGCCGCACAACCTGTGACACGTGGCACGCTGTAACAATGTGGCAGTCATAGCTATTATGCACATCTTGAAATGCAATGAATGTGTTTGACATGCTGTTTTTTCATAGCTCAGGTTGACTTATAATGCCTCAAATGCTTTCTGATGTATACAGTGCTCAGAGATTTAAACGCGATTCTCGGACCGCATGGCGGCCGGCGCGTTTTGTGCTACTGGTGTGCTTCTGAAGTGTACTTGTGCTACTGGTGATCACAGAGCGGGGAAAGTGAATGACAATGTTTAAAAGAGTTCCTTCCTTTCATTTAATATTACAAAGAAGCAGCACGCTGTGTATCTTTGTGTATGCGTATATTTGGCGAACTACAGCTGCAGAGGCTTCCATCGCGCGTATGTGAATCTATTTCTCGCGCCCCCTTTCTTTTTGCAAAATTTTGCACAAATTTAAAACAGAGGTACTGCCATGACCACTGCTACTACTAATGCAAACCTGCTGCCCGCAGTGTGCAGCGCCCTCAAGAACCTGGCTTTGACTGTACGTGGAACGCAAGCGCCAGAGGCATTCGCTTCAAGGCATTCGAGCAGCCGGCAGTATTTTCGCCATGCTTTCTGCAACCCTACTCAATTCCGTAGGAATACTTAAACGCAGGGCGCTTATGATAGCACATCCAGCCACCGTAGGCTGCATTTTTTTCAACGAAACAGAGGCAATTCTGCCTCGCGGATGGTCATATAAAGCTGAACTAGTGTTCTTCTTGGATCATTGTATCGTCATAGCCAGACTAGGTAAAACTTCTCACATGAAGTTTCCCCCTTGCTGGGCTCTTTGGAAGCTTAACTCTGTCTTGTTAATCATAAGCAATTGGTCATTCGGGTAGGTAGTGTGATGACAACGTGTTTCAGCTCTGAATTTGCGTTATTTGCTGCACGGGGATTTCTCAAGCAAGAGGTACACTATCTCGCTGTAGAAAGAAGTTCCGCCAAGCCGTTCTATCGGACAAATGAAGAAAGTACGTTCGGGAACTGTCTTGGGAACCTCTGTGACATAAAATGCGAGGTCCCTCGTACATGTGCTGACGAAATTAGCAGAACTAAATATGAACTACAAATGTTGACTGCAGAGCATCACAGAGGCGATTGCCTTTCGTATAGGTATTCACTCGCCTAATAATGGCAATTTAAATCCGAGAAACGCACCCGTCAGGCAATGATATATAAGCAGCGCCATGGAAAGTCTAAAATTATTCCAGAAATATACAGCGATGGTATTTTTAGTAAGAAGTACAGATGATATCTTGGTAGAATTTTAGGATTACTATAAATCGTTGTTTAGTGCTAGTACACTCACAGAGAATGCTCAACTGCTAAAATATTTTGTCTGTATTATTAGGCCATTAATACGCGAAGAATCTTCAGCTCCAAGTGGGCGTTTTACCCAACAAAAGCTTCCGCTTTCAATAGATTAACTACTGTTATTAAAACACCAGGCCCTGATTGTATCTCCGGTGCCTTTTATAAGGTTTTATAGTCGTATCTGTCCTGTATTAATGAAAAGTTTCAAGGGGTTTCATATAGAAACCCATCCGCAAGCTTTTACCAAAAGTCACTCCCTATTAACCCCGACGACTTCTGAGAGATAGAAATGACGTCGTGCCGAGGGCTACAGGCCCATAACGTTGCACCTTTGACTAGAAAATTTTGGCAGAAATTCGGTCAACTACATTGTCATGTCCATCCTTGTTGAACACAATTAAACTAGCACCTTGAAATGCCGTTCTACACAGACTATCATTCACATTGCTCTCTTGACTTCTGCTCGATTTATCGCCCACCTTGCATAGACATTGGGATCTCCAGTGGGGGCAGTCGAGCGAGGCGTCGTCTTCGTCGCAGGATTGGCCCAAGCAGCTCCGTCTTCGTAGTTGTCGTACCCAGCACCTCCACCACAAACTGTTACGGTTGAACAGTGGGCGATGTTTATTTACAGGGCGAGGTTGGCGATGATGGCGTCGATCCGCTGCACACGAGCTGACATCGTCTTCCTTCTCCTCTGTCCCCGGCTCATACCTTGACCGGTTCTGTAGCATTCCCCGGTTCGCAGACGAAGCCCGCCGGGCAAGTCCACATCAGTTGGGAAGTTCACGGTGAAATGGCTTGAGCCGCCCAACATGGACCAGTTGTGTTCGGCTTGACCGGCGATTAGCGGATGTCAAGCGTGCTACCACGTACGTCAAGTCGCTCAAACGATCGACAATCACGAATGGGCCAGTATAGTGCGGTAGGAACTTCTGGCAAAGGCCGCGTTTGCGTTGTGGCGCCCACACGCACACAATGTCTCCTTTGGCATATGAAACTGGTTGATGGCGACTGTGATAACGCTTCTTAGATTGGCCTTGAGATATCACAGTGCGAAGTCGGGCGATACGACGGGCTTCCTCAACAAGGCATAGCATCTTGGCAACAGAGTACTCGCTGTGGAAGTCGAACGGTAGTATTGTGTCAATACTGTTCATCGGCGTACGTGCGTAAAGCAGGTAAAAGGGAGTGTAATCGGTGGTCTCATGCTTCGCGGTATTATACGCATAAGTGATGAAAGGTAGAACGTCATCCCAGTCTTTGTAGTTCACCTCGCAAGATCTTTCGAAAGTGTTTACCACCCGTTTCTGTTCTCTCTCCATTACCAACCCAATCTATGTTTTACTCTGCTGAAGGGCGTGAACCTTTATCACCTCTGTTCCACCACCTAATAGATAATGTCAATCTCTCAGAGCACATCTATATTTAGTTCTTTGTAAAACAAGGCTGTCGTATGTTGCCGCATTTATTTTCACTTTATTTAGAGCTGCTGCGTGTGAATATTATTCAGTTCAACGCTATGCACGGTGTCAGACTATGAGGGCGTGAGTTTACACTCCTTGAACATGCAGATATTGTTTTTTGGTTCGACACAGATAAACCGAGCATTGAAATGATTGTTGATGTAGTGGAGCAGTTTTGTAGCGTCTTAGAAGCACAGATGATTCGTTCAAAAAGTTCAGGCCTGTGGTTCGGGTCGTGGGGCTCTACACTAAGTCCTTTTCCGGGAATTCAGTGATCTGTGTTGCCTGTAAACTATGTTGGCGCACATAAGTAGAGCACGCATTACTTTAAAGAGGAGGTTACCGCCTTTGATCATTATGGAAAGTCTTTTATAACATAAATCGTTTCGTTTTTCTGCCGATCAGAACCCTGTCAACTATTTGGCCACAAACCCTTTCTAGGCATTACAGGTGCTTCACTGTGCTCTTATAGCTTAAAGCTCTGTGACCGCTGATTTCGTAATCCATCTGTTCATCGAATTGTGAATCCATGAAGTGTGACAACCTTTTCAGACCGGTTAGTTGAGGCGGCTTTGTCTTGTGCATCTCTATCCTTGGGGAATCGCATCTCTCTTTTTCACTTTTCTCAAAATATCATCCTATTATTTGGGCCTTCTTGCAGGTGAGGCTTGTGAATATGCTAGCTAGCTTTGTAGTGTCATCTAATTTTTCTGGGCGATCATGAATGTGGGGAATTTCCCGTGAAGTGTATTTCCCAGTTCGTTTTTGAAAGTTCAATTTCAAATGAATATTTGTACTCTGTTGCACGAAAACACCCTTGGAAAGATTTTGTTCCCGCCACCACTTTACCGTTTAAAATACTTTGGCCTACATGAACAAGATGTTCTCTGGCGAGTGCGTAAAATGGTGTTATCCCCATCAGCAAGAACTTCTTGGAATTGCATTCTGAAACCTCTTGCCTCTAAAGACCTAGCTGTTTACAAGGGACATTTATGTGTCGTCAATGAACTCTTCCACGTGTGAGGTACCTTATACGACTGAACAGTGTATTATTGTCTGCAGAGACTCAATTCTGTTATGGGATGTGCTTCAGCGAACACTTAGAAAAAGCTTTCACGTGGATTCTCATGCCATAGGATTTCTTGTGTCAACAGTAGTAATGATATTCCCTCTTACATATGTGTATTTAATGGTATGGATAACCAGTAAAAACGTGCATGGTGCAGCGAAACACTGAACCAATGGTTTCCTCGAACACCGATTTCATTGGAATGATTAATCAACTAAAGGATGTGTACAAACACACAGAAATCCAGACGAACTGGTAGCTTGGTTTGGTAAGATGTTTTTCCTAGCCACCATTATCGTAGTTGTATAGAACAGCTGCACACGCCTAGCTCATGTGTGGGCTGTACAGCTTTGTATGCGGACAATATAGTGTATTATATGACACTCTGTTAATGTACAAGGGGCTTCTTAGCTTTGTGTGTATTTGCGGTTTCGATAATTCACAATTATGATTCCTTCATTAATATGTATCGCGAAGGAAAAAAAATGCCCAACACCTATTCTCCCTTCCTGGCAAGTACTGGGTTCAAATCCCAGTAGCGACGGTACTTTCCTTTTGTGGTTTCCGGTTGTCGAATAGTTGAGTGTATTTCGTTCAAGCGTCTATTTCCGTAACGGAAGTATGCCAATGAAATCATGGTGGAACCTGGCATACCACGTCTTTAGTGTTCGAAATCGTTATTGCAGCAAGATTGATAGCTGGGCTAGTTGGTAGGTATCCATATAGCGCTCGTGTGTCTTTCTTCTCTGTGTCTGTGTCTTTTGTGAGCGCTAAAAAGTTTCAATATCGAAATCGTTACTTAAGAAGTACCAATTCACAGACTGTTCTTGCGGGCACATCGTTAGTAAGTAATTCGATAGTAGAAGGGAAAGAGAAATAACGAAGGTTGTCATACTTTAAAGACCGGCGGCAATCACATTACAGTGCATTCAATAACACATTTCTATAGAGAAGTTGCCGTTTTGAAAGCACAAGTTGAACTTCTTGGTTCTTCGACAATATTCCTTCTCCTTTTAGTCTTATTGTAGTGTTGTTTTATCTTCGCCACACTTCTCTTTTATTAGCACAGCCTCTCGACCTTTGAGTTATGTTAATATTCATTTTTGTTTCACTTTTTTTCATGCAGCGCCTCGTCCTCCAAGTATTGCTGGTAATTTACTTGCTGATTCTGCTTAAAAATATGCTTTAAACTGTTGCACCGCTCTAATTTGACGTTGTTAACGATTTCTGTAGTTTCTTTGCAAATATAACCCTTGTGTGAATCTTACTATTCACAAAAGGTTTTGGCTACTTCCTCTTATATTTCCTTGCTGAATTTTTACGGTCGCGCATTTTTAGCTGCAATGTTAATTCTCTTTGGCAGTATCCTTTCTTCTTAAGATGGAATCTGCTTCACATGCTTGCAATGTTCTACAATGAAGCGTGGTTCTAAGGTGCCCCTTTCCTGTGGGATGGCAATCTGTTAACCTTTACTTTTCTGTCGCATTATCGTCATAGTGGTACCCTATGGTGGTATCGTTTTCTTCAGTAAGCAGCAGTCTGAATTAAGCGCCAGTCCCCCGTACTTCTCTGTACTTGTGGAGGTTCGCACTGCGATTTTTCTTTAGAACTCGCGAAGAAACTGCTCGTCAAATATCGGTGATTATGGCTAGCCATCCATACGGAGGGTTAAAGTCAGCTTGTTGCCTTCGTAACTTGGATTACATACGTCCGACGAAATAATTAGGGATAACACCACGAAAACGTTCAAAGGGCTTTCAGTACGAACGTAGGGCGGAATTCATATGCACAACGCATATCTCTGGTGCATTTCCAGTGCTTGACGGAATACGACAGAAGCGAGGTGAAGAAAGACTAGAAATAGAAGTAACGCTGGTGCAGTAAGAGTGAACAATGTGGTGAAAAAAATTGACGAACATATCAATATACATGAATTATATTCAGTTGCACAGCAGCGTTCTTCCGTTCGGCTGACTTTCTCCTGCTCGCTCCTTCCTCATTTCGCGAAGTGCTCGAAATGCATGAGAAATACGAATTACAACTAGCCCAGCAAGGTAGAACACAAATTCAAAGATGTTTTTTGTGATGAAATGGTAGGGCAACACTAAATTCACGGAAAAAAGAGAGCGCTAATAAAGCGGGATGTTATCTTTTTCAGGTTTCTTATGAAAAAGTTTATTTCTTAGTACGTGCGTGCGTTTCTGTGTTCTTTCTGTATCTGTACTGCGCTGTCTATTCACCACAAGCGAGAAGCGTAGGCGGTAGAGAACACATCCACGTCACGACAGTAACCCCTTTGCTTTGAAACATTCCGTAATATGGCTTCGACTGTCAACAATTGTGTGCACCACTCCTCAAGCATTCTTGAATAAATCTTGGTAAAAATCGTAGCAGCAGAGGCTTAAAGGACGACAATTGAAGATCGGGATTGCCGAAGTCACTGTCCGTTGGTTCTGCGGGTACGATGCGATATTTCTGGAGCAAGAATGTGATCATAAGGAATATTTCCATTGTTGCGAACGTCTCGGCTGGACAAGAGCGACGACCTGCAATACAACACAGACTATTTGCATAACATGACATCGTAGTGCACATTATTAGCGGTAGAGAGAGCGCTTTAGTGGTTCGTTGGTAGAATGAAGTGCGACTGTTTTTACTGCTCCCCTTGATTCTACGAATCACAAAAAATAATCAAGTAGAGTCATTTTGACCCAATTTGTTATAGTTATTTCGTAAGCTTTTCGAAGCATTACTATTTCCCTTTTGAAATTTTTAGCGGCAGACCTCCATTCGACGTCAGCTAGTGACGCAGGAATACCGCGAGAATTCCATATAATGATTTATTCATTCTACAGAGGCTATCGTCAAAACTAGGACACAATTTGAACACGCGTGTGACCGAGCCCCGTTTAGAGGATGCGTCATCGGCAAAGTAGTGTGAACATAAATATTTCCCGAAATCGCACATAAATATTTTGACGGTCAGAGAGCATTCACGCTTTGAGCATCACAGATCCGTATATTGCTACCATTAGAAGTGGTTCAAACCAAATATTTTACTACCACTCTGCACCAGAAATCGCGGCTGACACAAGATAGTGTGTCACAATTAATCAAGGGCACGATATCAATCATGCAAGATAAAAGCGGTGTTGGTGGTGATGTTGACGAAAGCTATGGCAAAAATTCAGCAGAGACAGAACTCAATCAAGTAGTACTCACTCCTCCTCAAACACACTAAAGTATGTCTAACACCTTCGGTTTCCTTCTTTTGCATGAAAAACGCCTCCACTAGCTCGCGTGCCACGGCGTTCCTCCTCCGGCCATGATCTTTCTCTTCAAAAAATTGGCCGCGTATCTGCGTGCTTCGCTGCAAATGTCGTCGACCACGTGCCTTTGTCGACCACGTGCCTTTGTTTTTAAAGACTATCGTCTTTAAAAACAAAGGCACGTGGTCACCCTCCTCGGAGTGCACTGGAACATGCACTCACCGATCAGTTGTGAGCGACAACTCGTACTGATATGCCCGGTCAATGACAGACCGGCTTGCTTGCCCGATGCAAGACTTCCCGCAGCTCGGTGACAACTCATACAGTACAGAGTCCCCACAATCCCAGTAGGGCCAGGTGTGCTTTTTGCCAGAGAAAGCGTTCTTCCGCACGTCGCCAGCCATGTGCGAACATGGCTTCGACAGCTTGCGTGGCGTCACTTTTATAAGTTGTTCATCGCATTGTGGGTGTGCAGTAACCCACCGGGTCTTATGGCGGTTTTATGTCTTCCTCTGCCCCTCGCCTTGCCTTTTACTGTATGGCGGAGCGTGTACGCAGCAGCCAACAGAAAAGAGTTCGGATACCGTGAACACCGCAGCCGTTCCGCTTGTTCGCAGAAAGTGACCGGGGCCGTGTGTTTGCAAAGCTTTAGAGCGCAGATCCAAAACAATCAAGGCGACTTCTCGCTTTACCGCCTTTGAAGGAGCCGAACTGAACGGCAGCAATGGTTGGCAGCAGGCGGGTTATGCGCCCAGCAGACATAGGAGTGCGACAAGCTAAGCTTCACATTTATAAATTGCAGTTGGCCTACTGGGGGAAGCTCATGAGTGAACCTCAAGCCTTGCCCCAGCTGTTGAGGCGTGCCTAAATCCTAGTGCTGAACAGTAAAGCCACTAGAACCACAAAAATCACCAAAAATTGTGCCGGTTAAGGAGAAAAGAAAATGATCGATGTGTCTGCGCACTTTAAGCACTTCGTCTTGATTAAAAGCGTACTAAGTTCTTGCTGCAGTTGAAAAATGATGTTTCCCGATACATGTGCCACACATCGATGCAGATACCGCGTTCCTGCACATAAAGTTTGCCGTCAAAGGAAACAACGATAGCGCTTATGTAACGATCTAAGAGAGACATGAACGTTTGAACACCAACATCTGCTCCGTTATGAAGCAATACCTCGCAACGGGTTTTGATAGACTCCTTTGCCGCAGCGAAGAATTCATTATGCGATATAAAATAGGCGAGTCTTCCATGTCGACTGCGAAGAAAAAAAGTCCTGCTGATCCCACGCACTCTGGGAATCGGTGTGATGCGAAGCAGTGAACGAGGAAATTGCCTATGAGGAGTGTAATTCATTGGCATTCAGCCAACTCTTACGAGTACGATCAAGGCTTTTGTGCAAAGCGCCTGTACCCACTCATGAGTATTTTCAACATGGGCCAACCAGGAGTGCAGACACGACCGTGGCTTCTGAATAGTACCTCATGGTACAATGTAACGTGGGAACTCCCGTTAGTTCAAAGCAGACAGCTCTTTTCTCAAAGAAACATGCAATGTACGATGCCTCGATGTGCTATCATAAGCGCCGTTCATTGAAGTATTCCCACGAAATCGAGAAAAGTTGCACAACAGCATAGCGAATGGTAGCCGGATATATGTGTTGCTATGATAGTGTGTATCAGACATTAGAAGCGGGATTCACGTTACGCGTGCGCCATCGTTTCGACTGCTGGTGCAATAGGTTTATTTACTAGACATGCTAGCGGGAGAAGCAGCCGTAGCCTAGTAAAAGGGTACTTGCTTGGCACTTCTAGAGTCCGTGTGCGATATCGCCCTAAAGCATGGTAGGTTGCATGTGTGCCTATGTGCTTGTTATGTCTACATTTCAATCGCAACCTACCGCAACAATTGTTTCTTGTCTTGAAACCGGAGCTCTTTGAGCCGGCTGTTCAACCGCGAACAGAGAGATGTGGGCCGATCCTGGAGGCAGCGAAGCGGAGTGCCATGTGGAAAACCTGAGGCGCCGGTGAAAGTTGTGGGTTGGATCGCCGCATTCGCGGCGTTTCATATATCTACTTACCGCAGCCCCGCCATTTCGCATGTCTATTTTAGCTGATCCGTGGGTGCGATAGCTTCTTTAAGATTCAAACACTTGCGGCGCGTATATGCTTTCGTGGACCCAGCACTACTTGTACGATCCACAGGAGACAGTTGTGTCGTTAATCGTGACGTATATGACGAGTATATCGATTTAGTGATGTACAGATGAGTCGTTCATGTTCGCCATATATTTAAACCCTACCTTCAAAATATCGCGGTACACCAGGTGAACGAGGCGACCAGGAGAGCACCGAGAAGTGGGCGGCTAGATTAAATCGATAGATAGATAGATAGATAGATAGATAGATAGATAGATAGATAGATAGATAGATAGATAGATAGATATGATCAAATTGGCTCAATTTTGCCAAGAAATGGTTAGCAGTTATAAAACCCTATCGTTCCTTGATACGTAAAAATGTAATCACATGGAACAGATTCATTTGTTGTAAGGGAGATCAATAGCTAAACTACTTGACTGCTTCAGAAGGCACCGGCTAAGAAGCAACTACCAGGATCGCTTCTCGCTTATGATATATGTAAATGGTACCCCGTATTTCTGAGTCTTAGCAATAAAAATATAGTTAATTTCCTCCCGGAAAGGTACCTTGCTAATTGGTTGATTTCAAACTGGCTGAAGCCATGATTTCAGTCTTATTTCAGCCAAGCTGGTTTTAACAGGAAGGAAATTCATGGATAATGCCATGGCTACTTTTAAAGACGATAGTCTTTCTTGGGATACTTCAACGCAGAAATTTTGGTCTGTGTGTGTGTGTGTGTGTGTGTCCTGCTGCGAAAGGTGAACCCCTTCCTCAACGACCACCCAGCTTGAACTGGTAGCTACCTTCATACTTTTGAACACAGTCGGCCAAAAAGCAAATATTACGCATATCTGAGGCGCAACATCAATACGTAAGTATTAGACGGTGTGTTCCTTTAGTAGAAAATACATAGATGCGCAATTCTAAAGACCCTAGTGCTTGTTAGGATGCGCAAAAGCGGACGTTTCCTACGCAGTTCTGCGTACTAGGCAAGCTTCTTGCGTTTCCCGAAACAATGGCCAGATGGCGCCCTTATCTCACGCTCGTGCCGAACGGAAGGCAGCGGAACGGCCGCCCGCCACTCCGGCCGGTCCCTTTCTCTCCTCGCGTCTCTTCGTTTTCCCTCTCGCTTGCGCAATCCCTCGAGGAAATAGAAACACGCGAACCGGGACTCATGTAGTACGGCCGGTAGAAGGCTATCGTCTTTCGACGACATTTGCAGCGAAGAACGGAGATACGCGGCCAATTTTTTTATTATTTTTATTGGAGAAGTCCAATGATAAGACAAGAAGGCTCCCTTGTAAGCTTGATTTAGACACATGTTTTCTTTTCTTAAGAAGTTTACTGGTCGGGCTGCGGACACCATGCGTCAGTTAGCAGGATTCTTGACGGTATCGGTAAAATTGCTTGCTCAAAATACATCCGCAGTAGGCCGATACCCACATGAGGAAGTCATCCGCATATATTGACGCTCTGGCCGAAGTATGATGTTTGCAAACTGTTTTGCAGATCTGCCACAGCAATGCTCAAGAATATAGCAGAGAGGATGCATGCCTCTGGCACACCATCAGAGATCTGTCTCTCCTTGCTTGCTGTTTCTCCACGATGAGCACGAATAAAATGGTCAGAGAAAAAAGGTGCTATGAAAATCAGAGTATTCGTCCTAGTTCCTATGCATTGCACTTGGGTGATAATAGTTCTCCGTGAAACATAGCCATAGCCCATAGAGATCACCGTGAAAACAGCAAGTGTTCATGGTTCGTCTTCTCGGTAGTGTTCAGTATGGCTTATGAGGTCAGATACAGTGCTTCGAGCGTACAGTTGCCCAGTAATCAAGACATGCATGATGGAAGTTTGTTATTGCCCTCCACAAACCAATTCATGCTTTTGTGTGATGGGTCCACCACAATTTCGAAACAAAGAATATCAGTGAAACCGGGCAATACGAGGCTTACTAAGTTGTCTTTTTTGTGGGTTTGAAAATATGCATGATCTGTGCAACTTTCGAATTTTCCGGAATATATCCTGTGCTCCACATGGTACTGAAGATAGCAAGGCATCTTTGTTTGCGTGGCATCGGCAGGTTTGCAATCGTCGCATTGCCAACAAGATCAGGGCCTACTGCACAATGCTCTTCCAAGCTACTGAGTGCTGAGTCCAGTTGACAGAATGTAAAAAGTACTTTCTTTAAAGAATAGAAGAGATGCCAACTGATCCCTGGATTGTGATGAACTGTGCTATGAATCGCATGGCAAAATTGTCCTGCTAACATTGCAAGGGCTGAGTGGTCATACAATGACAAGCTTTACAAAAGAACTTTCTGTTTCGTAAGCGCAGCATATACTGGGTTTGCCCTGTCCTTCAATGAGGCATAAAAAAAACGCGATGAAAGTAAGTAACCTGAAACTTCGTATAATTATCACTTTTTCTAAAACCGCTTAACTATTAGGTTCACGCTTTATCTAATGAAAATCACCTACCGACGCAGAACGGTATCAGATGGTCGGGTTTACGCGGAAGCAATGACCCATCTTCTCTCAAGAAGCGTTCAGGCTTGAACGTTGCAGGCTCTTCCCACAAACCAGGGTCGTTGTGAACTGCCCAGATGTTCGGAATAATAACAGTGCCCTTGGCTATGAAGAAGTCTCCAATAACGACATCTTCAGCAGATCTGAAAGAACGAGTTACAAGGAAGTGTGCAGTATTGAGACGTTATGGTGACACCAAAGGTGCGAGACGAGGAACTCCTCATGGCTGAACCCTTCATTGTGCAAAGCGATGCCCGGGCAAGCGAACAAAAAGCTAAAACTGCAATGTCGCAGGCGTTACCGAAGAAAGGTAGCTAACTACCTTACACGTTGCGCTAGAAAAACAAGGAACCCCTTAGCGCCCTTCTTTAGCCACAAAACAATACAGACATAAAAAAGAAGAAAGAACGGTAACGCGCTACCATTACCGTTACAGGAAAAGGTGACGCATATTTGTTCCTACGTTACTACATTGTCAGCAGCTTCTTTCACTCCGTCTCCAGTGCAGGAATCCATAACAATTTCATAAAGCTCCTATGTATACGTAATAGAGCGGAGCTGATTAAAAACGGGCTTCATCGGTGCATAGTCATGTTCGCAGCATAGTCAAGGAGCTGCCACGCAGAAGGAAAAAGCTGACCCACTCTTGCCCTTGACCCACTACCCACACTGCTACATGATAATGACTACGCAAAGGACATTATAGATGGAGATAGTAAAAGAAAGAAAGCAAGCAAGGAAATAATTACAATAGAAAGAAATAAATAGATGCCAGAAATATAACGAAGCCGTGACAGGAGCAGTATGTCGATAGGGAAGGGTGTGGCAAGGTCAGGAAGAGGTCACTGAAGAGGAGTACCGGCACAGCACGTGTCACAGAGTAGATGAGGGGAAGCCGAGGCAATGTGCAGGCTTTCAAGCGCACGTGGTATGACATTAGTAATGGCGTCAGCGCTCCCTAGCAAAATGCAAGGACTTACGTCGGCGGGCCTCTTTATGAACGTGGACTTTTTCGACACAACGAAACGGAGAAGACGACTGCTAGAACTCCCAAGGGCGAAGTCACTCGAGTCAAATGGGTCGTCAGCATGCAACGTAACAGAAAGCAGACCCCTAGCAATGGGCACGGAAAGCTGAAGGCAGTAGTCGACAAAGAGAAGGTACAGGGTGCCTATACCGTAAAACGGAATATGGAATAATATTAACTGATTGGTCAGTTCTTCTTGTCAAGGCAGGACTGACCAATGAGAGAATTGTGACTGCTCAGGGATTGGTGAATTATGCCGTGACAAGCAGAACTCACCAATCATAGAGGACCAACACGGAAGAGTATTCCGTATTCGGTTTTACTGCGTAGGCCCCCACGTGTTCGGTAAGAGAAGCGGAGACGAAGCGTCTCCGACGAAATCAAGACGTCCAGTGACAGCCAAGCAAAACGATAGCCCGACAGTGCTTAGCTCCATTAAGACATGCTAAGGTTTGTTCTAGCTTTGTTCAACCACGCTGCACTTCGCCTAGCTTTGCAGAACGTTTCTTTGGTTTCCCCTCATCTCCGCTCGTCATTGGTTCTTGCGCCTTTTTTTCACGTAAAACTAGTCGACACAACGATCCTAAGTAAATTACAGTTTCCTTTGCCACACATGCCGGTTTTCAGCAATATAGTGTTGGCCTAATGCTGCCCGTAGAGTTTCACATCATAGCTTGCAACTCTGTGGCACGTGTTCAAGCCCTTTTTGTCACTGCGACATCATTCACAAAAGGAGGATTTGAGATGACGTTTTCTAGTTACTCACTATATTGTGAGGTATTCACAGTGATGTTTTCGTAAACACGGGGGTGCCATCGCTCATTTGCCTAAGTAAGGCGTCCTCCATCGGTGAAACATGACGGAACATAATGATGCCATTGCATATACATGTCGTGTGAATGCATGTGTATAAACTGTCCGCAGTAGCCATCTTTCAAAATGACCGTTTTATGACCTGCAGGGAGCCGCAACAATGGCTGTCGAAAACATTTGTACATTTTCTTTCTTTTCTACTTTCTTTTCCGTCATACTGATCGTTCTTAAAGACTATTGCGGATAACGGATATGTCTTTCCTTCAACCTACGTACAAGTAAAAGGGAAGAAACATTCAATTTTTGTTAACAAAAATGCTATTAGCTTACATTGTCTCTACTTCTACGGGGGTACGGTAGGCACTGAGCGTTTTTTTTTATGGTCCAGGAACCAATAGAAGCTTTTTCCTGGAAGTCGATAGCACACTTGCTTTACTCATATGATTATAATTCCGAAGCTCACTTCCAGTGCTCACATGGCCCTGACAATCAATGCTATTAGTCGTCTGGCAAGTTCTGGGATAATTGCAGTGCTTCTACAGAAGGAGACAGCTCTTGTTACCACTACAAAAATGAATAACTTCATATGCGATGAGCAGACCGCCCTAAGCCTGACTTGCAACAGGTCAATAGCACGGTATTCCGTAGAACAGGTTCTGTTTATCTATGTACGCTCAAACATCACCGAATGCTGATGGCACTTCTGATCCTAAACACGAAGCTCATATAATTAGAAGGAAAAGCATGTGGTGTGGTGGAGTGCATTCGGCAGGGATTTTCAGATAACGAATACCGGCTTACAATTGTCCCTCAGCCGGTAAGTACATAAAAGCCGCATCGTACCGGTGCTTACTTACGGATTAAAGACTTGGAGGTTCACTAAAATGGTTCAACTTTCATTAAGTACGACGCTACAAGCAATGAAGCGGAAAATGATAGGTGTAACCCGAAGGTACGAGACCGGAGTGGGTCAGGGAAGAAACAGATGTTATTGACATCCTGGGAGAAATAAAGAAATGGGCATGGGGAATGCATGTAAGGCGAAGCTGCTGCAGCTGAGTGGATCTCTAGAGAGTGCAAGCGTGACAGGGGGCGGAAGAAGTTAGGTTGGCAGATTAGATCAAGAAGTCTGCGGGCACAAGATGCCAGCAGCTAGCTCAGGACAAGGATATTTGAAGGTCCAGGGGAGCGGCCTTTGCCCTGCAGTGATCGTTGACACGATGATGATGATAATGATGAATATGACGATGAACTTGATGATGATGCTGAATTGGCATGTAGCTGCTGCAGCGCAAGAATGACAAAATTATCAACCACTTATTTCATTCTTACGTGAAAATAGTCGGAAGATAAAATAATTCGAATCGCAGATGGAGAAAGACGAAAATTGCTACTTGTCTTGTAGTGGGAGTTCAAGTAGTAGCAGCACCACGAAACTGAATTCAGAATATTCTGCTATATTCGATGCATAACGCTAATGGGCCGCATTTAATTGTGCGAGCCCAGATGTGGAGCTGCAATGCTGCCAACTTTCAATAAAATGTTGGACGTGTACGTTAACTAAGAGGACAGGGTCCGGTATCCCCAGTAACCATTCATTGATATAAATATTAACCACTCCGAATGTCAAAATGTCACGTCCAGTTTTGAACAGCTATCGTATGCTGAAAGTCACGCAGGAAAACCAATAAGCATTCAACTTGAAAATGTCTGTTTTCCCTCCAGGTTAACAGTCAATTTCAAGAGCGTTCTTGCACATTCACAAGCTTAGCTTGCCCCTGTTCACAATAACGACTTCTAACAGTTGCTTTTGCTGGTTACGAGACCAGCTGTAATGGTCTAAAGGATTCTGACTAGGAACATCTCTGACCGGTTTACGGCGGCAGAAAATTCACTATCGCAAAAATTTGAGGGCTGAAAACAGGCGCATTGTTTCGAACACTTCTATCAGTTTAAGTGCTCCTAATCTGATTGATACACTAGAAGAGACATTAGTCACTGCTATTTTAGAACCCGAATGCTATATAGCGTAAGCAGGTTAGACCCAGCAGCTCGATCAGTTCACTTCCCGTGCAGTGTTCTCCTCAGCAGACTTTCACACATATTCTAGCTGCATAACTGTGCAGTTACTACGCAAAACGTCCTGCAGAAGGACAGAGCTGGTTCTTCTGGACGGCGACATAGGCAGGTGAAGCCTGCTCGAGGGCGGAACTTCGAGGCGCGGGTCACATATGCGGTGAGCGACCTTGTATGTGTTCTATCAGCAAGAAATATAGGTGTGGCTGTGCCATCACGAAAACCAATGACCAGCGGAGGTTCGGGGCTTAGCAGATTCCTGAACAAAGCGAAGGTGAAAGAATATTTTACCAAAGCCACACCTAACTTCTCTCCCACAATATACGTCACACAAACGCAAGGAAAGCATCAGGCATTACATTCGATTGCAAGTTGATTACGTACTTCAGCCACATCAAGGTAGTCATCAGATTCACCTGGTAGCCATCAGATATAGGCTATCTACCCTATATCTCTTACTTCCCGCCTCGACACGGTCCTCTAGTGGCTATGGCATTAGCATGCTGATCCGAAGGTCGTGGGGTGGAAACCTGGCTGCGGCTGCTGTAGTTAGGTGGAGGAGAAATGTTGAGGCCCGGGTACTGTGTAATGTCAGTGTACGTTGAGAACTCCAGGTGGGCAAATATTTCCGAGCCGTGAGCTACAGCATGTTACAGTTACGTCGTGGTTTTTGGATGTGATACCCCAAAACATATATATTCTCTTGCTCTCTGTCATTCTATATTTCTTTCTCCTCTCCTAGGTGCACCCCATCTTTGTCTCTTTGCGTGTATCTCTTCCTTTCTGTCTACGTGTATCTTGGTTTCCCTTCTTCTCGCCCGCAGCAACTATCGCATATTTCCCATAAATGCATGTTCGGCAAGACTAAGCATATGGTGCAGTGGTCATGACGTTCGCCTTACAAATGCGCTAATCCGGGTTCCAGTCATGTCTCGCAAGGAAATTTCATCTTGTTTTTGTTTGCTTTTCATTTTACTCACTCGCAATCTGTCTGTCTTTCTCCCTACGCAACTCCTCTGCTCACAGTCCTTCTTGTTAGACCGAAACTGCAGACTAACCTTGCGAGACTTTAACAGCCCCTTTGTAAAACGTTTGTACCACGCGTGATTGGTCGAGGCTAGACCGGATGCCCTTCGTAGGTAGGGTTTGGGCTAGCCTCGAGCAGTCCTTGCCCGGAAATAGGCTGTCAAACGCGTACCAGCACTTGCCCCAAACTGTGGAGTTCTGTCTGCTGGCGTGTTAACTACTCCTCCAGGGGATTCACTGGTGATTCTTGATTTAGTTACGCATGGTCATGGCGGTAGAAGAAACAGCCATGTTTCGAGTGAAGCTGCGTTTGGCTAAGCAATTTCGTCCTGCGTAGCCTCCCGTAGAAGGCGCAGTATAATCTCAATAAGGGAGGGTGCAATACAGCAGAGTGCAATATCTACAGTTGTGCTCACAGCACCCTTACAAAGGTAATCCGACCCCTGAATTGCGAATACATATGGGTTAGAGGTACGGGAGGATAGTACTGTATCCAGCCATTTGCTGATCACATTGCTTCGCCAAGTAACTCGCCCTACCAATTCTTCCGATTTTCGACGCTGAATTAGACGGGCAAAGTATGCTTGTGACCCCACCCCGGTGGTCTACACTCTATGAACAAAGGGAGTGCTGGGAACTCACTACTCACTTCGGGGGAATACTTTCGTTCCCTAATTTAACTTCCTTTTTCAGAGTAGATCAACCCCATCTTATGCAGAGTAGAGTAACCTCCCTGAGGCATGACCTTAGCACTCCACCTCACAGGGTACCGGTACTCTCGCCAAAACAGAGTAGTAGGACGCCCCCGAAGGGTATTCTAACACTCTTTTAAGAGAGCTCTACTACCCCGCCAAGCGGGGTGATAGTACTCACCAGTGCAAAAAGGCAAACTGCGTTTTTCGAGCACGCTGCAATCAGCAGGCATTTAATCATATCAGAGTGAACATAGAAGATGCAGGTTGACAAGACACAAACGCACATACACGCCAATAACACAACCACAGCAAAGCACACAATGCATAGCACACTCGAGATACCAGTCTTACACTGAAGTCCGGTATATATGACCCGTATACTTGATCTACTACGTAGCGCCTGTGGTAAAATACTGTTCTGTGTAATTAAACAAAAAGTATGCATAGAACAGGTGTAAATTTAGCGTTGGCTCATAGGTAGCCGTTCGCCACACATATCTGTTAATCTAAACGCGCAGAAGATCCAATGTCTTTTAGACTAACGCATTTATATCATGAGCTCGCATTATATTTTACGAACAAACATGTGTTCGCAGTTCTGGTTCCCGAAAATTTAAAATGCAGCTGAGGAAGCAAGAACGAACATAGCGGAGGCTGAATTTCACCAACGGCACCAAAGAAAAGCGACACCGGGTACCGCTTCACTCCGACGGCGTCCCTTTCGAGTCCGTCAAGCATATCTGTACAGCGAATACCGCTGGCGATCACAAAATACGTACTCGTTCCTCGTTATTCTGCACAGAAGAAATATAGTCTCTGCCATCAAAGTCTCTAGGGTACTATGATGTATTACCAGACTTGCGAACGGGACAGATCGCAGTCACGGCACTTTCATCGTCGACAACGCTCATGGCCGTCATGGGCTCGATGGCGCAGGCGTAGCGAAGCTTTTTTCTTTACATATGTAAGTTATATTCAGTCACTCTTCGGAAACCAGCCTTCGACGATCGCAAAGCTTACTGTATCACTGAAAGTGTGTTCCTCTTCGTTTCGCATATGTAAGCGAAGAATCCGAGGCGTGTATGCTGGCGGGTTTCACTAGCACGGGTGCGGCCGTTCGATCAAGGAAAACACACACGAGGCAGCTCGTTATGGCTCCCGTCAGTTGAGGCTCGTATCCGCGGAAGGCACCGATCGTTAAGTGTACACTGCACGCGTTGTACGCGGAAGCTTGTACGTTCGTACGTGAAGTAGTAGGAAGGTCGCTGCTAGTTGCATCGAAAAACACTTCACAAAGCGGCGTTCATCAATCGTACGCTCCACCCCAGCCGCCACTTTGTGGCTGCGAACGGAGCATCACATGTGTGGAGCAGGAGTGAAATTGCGTTTTACTCTCTCATGCCGCAAGAGATACGGACATGCACTCCATTCGACGTTTTGCTAGAGTAGAACGATGCCCTAAAGAGTAGCTCGGCCGTT
>JABSTT010002294.1:0-66855 GCA_013339685.2 Hyalomma asiaticum
CATATTTACTTTCCTGCTCGCATTATCGCGGCTTGCTGGGTATAGCTATCCTTCTTCATTCTTGAAGGCAGGAAGAACAAAATGTAGTGGACGGCAGTTCCACCAACTTCTACATCAGCAGCGACTAGTCCAACTCTGAGATCTCTGCTTTACGCGAAGAATTAAGGAGCAGAATGCTTAGTTGAACATGTAGTTGCTAAAGCGAAGATAGATTGGACAAAATCGTAGAAGGACACGTGCGCCGTTGTAAACACTTACGTCCACTATATACGCTCATAGATGCTATATCTACATATAAACACGCTAATTCTGAAAATATGGGTATAAAGAAAACAAGGCCAGCCAGGAGAGGCCGCCCTGAATGTGTTCGGATTGAGTAAATATTAATTCCCGATGCCCCAATCTTTTTCGAAATGCTCCGTATTCTGCGCTTCTTGAATTCAACACGCGATGGTAGATATTTAATTCCATTATATCCGAAGCTGAATAATGTCGTCCGGGCGGTTACTTCAATAGAACGATGCCTTTTTCTAAATTATTAAATTTCTCACGTTTTCGCCCCTCATTTTTCCTGTTTGATCCATGTTTAGGCGAATTGATCAAGTTCTCTGGATTTGATGTCAGCATGAATGAAAAAAATAAGGTGGTTTGTTCTTTACTGGCTTGGCAAGATGACTGGCACTGTCTTGGACGATCACGCCCTCCCTCGTCAAGAAGCGATATCGAAAGGAAACATCGCCTCAGAACTTCCGCAGAAGCACTGGTGAAGATACACAACAATTGCGCATGGGATACCGCAAAATTTAGCACGCTACCACATCGTAAGACGAGCATAGAATGAATGATTTGCTTTATCTTCGAAGTTTTATCTTTGCACAGGAAAGAGATATTCATTATCGTCGCTTAGAAAGCTCCAAACAGAGTAATTTGGAACAGAGCAAAAGACATGCGCGCGCTTCATTGCCGCATAAGTATATAGGATGCGTGTTTTGTGCTCGAGTTTCGTTTCGGTAGACGAAGGCATGCTGCTTTAATAGACGCATATTTCTATAGTACAGCGTGCAAACTATATGAATAAAGAACACGTAATCCGTAGCTTCGAATCTCGGAGAAATAGAGCAATCCTTGCTTACTTATGATTAAGCAAACGACAATTAGAACAAAGAACGAATTCACTGCGTGAGTGGCTATATGGATTGAGGTACGCGTCAGTGAACGAGAACTCAACATTAATCTAAAGTACTCCATTACGGCTTGTCCTTTAAGGGCAACTCCGGCGGTTTTTTCACCATGTTGCGATATCGATGTTTTCGGATGGTACTGGTAGTCTTGTAGCAGAGAGGGTGGCTCCATTTGCTCAGAAACACACAAATAATTCCAAATAACCGACTACGAAGCGTGTTCAAACCGAAACCGAAACGGGTAGACGCTTCGTGTAGCGTATGCGATGATGTCACAGCCTCCACTCCATCAGAGGTGTGGAGCTGGTGCCAAAAAATGACAGTGGTGAGGCCATCCCACGATGTATTGAGTAATGCCAACTTGGCTGAACTTTACAACAATTTGGGCCCTGAATCATCGCTGTTTTGCTCTTGAAGGCCCGCAGGTTCGGGTAGGCAGCGTTGAAGGTGATCACGTCAAAAACACAAGGTGGCCTGCACAGGAATCCGCTAAAAAATTTTAAAACCCATTTCCAGGACAACTAAATGACTTGCAACTGCCTGGTTTGGCATATATTATCACAGTGCCGAGGGGAACACATTTTGAAAATTTTATTAACATCAGTGGACATTCAAAGTTCGTCGCAGTGGCCCTTTAAGAATGCTTGTCCCATAAGTCACCGCGCGCGGAAAAAATGCAGCTGCGCCGAACTTTTCTCACCGTTTACCGTTTCGTATGCGAATAAGAAAGAAGATTTATTACTACAGCGACAACAGCTGCTAAAGAAATATGACATATCCCTACGCACCCAGAAAAATCATAGCTACAGAAAAAGGCGACAGGTTAAGAACACTAAGCAGAATTCAGTTTTTCGTAAAATATGTCTCCCATTGATCAACTGGCTTTGCTGATATGTGCCAGCATCACGCTTACTTGAACCCTTCTCTTACGAAACTCTTTAGCGTAAGACATTTTTGTGAATACATGCCAACCGTTTTTGACCCCAGCTGCATGCCTGGAAATCGCTTAGAACGCTTAGAAATCGAGCACGCTTAGAAATCGAGACTTTTCTGAACTATCGAGTCAGTTTGGAAAAAAAATGGAACTTTAGCAAGCTTCAATCTTATCGACATACGCTGGTTTGGGCAGTCAGGAGATCTACTGTACGTTTAGGTCAGCCTGCGTCTGCGAGAATTTTCGACGACGCTCGGTAAACATATATTGATGCGAGAAATGGCTGGCCAATCCCAGTCGAATCTCGTCACTTTTCGTCTACAATGTTTTACAGTAATGTGGACAGTAGACAACATGCTGGGCGTGTTTCGATGTTTCGTATGCTCCGCAAAAGTCGCTGTTATTGCCAGAAAACGACAACGACGCTCCCATCTCCTACAAAAATTTCTGAATATTGCCGCTCACTGTAGGACCGTCAGCGCAGTCGTGTGCTCTATAGCGGACCGCTGCTCCTCCCTTCGCTTATACCGCCGTCGCCGCCACAACATTCGCCCAACGCCCTACGCATGAGAGCCGAAAGAACACAAGAGACTGCTAGAAGAACCAGCAGACGTCGTTTGGTCCGTGTTATCATAACTGCGCACTACCAGAGGGTCGCCGCTAGACTCACCGCATTATGGCGCAGCTGCTGTCTGTGACTTCCAGGACGAAGACCCATAACTGCTCTTCGTGCAGAGACCACGCTGATAATCAGAATACGCACAGCCCTCAGTAGCACGGCAACTTCGTCATCTGAGATCGTGTTTCTTAAGGAATTTACCCACACGTGTCGCTTGTGTTAACGTGTCTGTTTCAAATGCCGCTCAATGAACTTTGTATGGTTAGCCCAATGTAGTCGTGGGCTGAGGGCAAGAGTGGATCAAGCGCAACAGGAGAAAGAAGTGCACTGTTTCTTTTGAACACCGCAGACAGCGCCGAACATTCAGGCTATAGTTATAGGCAGCTTCGCTGTAAAAGGGCATTCTAAATACGGCCCGCGGTTGTGATTCTCCGTGCACACGCCATGAACACTACTATGTACAGGCGCACCACGTTTTCACTTTTTCACTCTTCTTTTTCTTATATTTCCCTGCCTCCTGCCTCATCTACAGGTTTAGGGTAGTGAGTCGTGTGCAACTCTGTCAACCACCATGCCTTTCTTCTGCAGTCTTTCTCTGATTTTTCTGCCAGTGTTAAGGTCCTGCCATGCGTCGTCAGTTGATGTATGTGAGTGCTTCAAGGAGTTTAATAACCTAAATGTTAGGGAACGTGAATATGCGGTGTTTACTTGAAGCTACCGGTGCATTCGATCAACGATAGCGCTGAAGGTCCGAACACGTGGCTTCAATGCGTTATGGTGCGTCTTGTTTCTGGTAAGCGAATACAGATCGTGTTTCCAGGGTTGTTTCACATTATGCGCGAGAGAATAAGCTTTTAAAAATAAATAAATAATCAGCACAAAGGAGAAATTGCAATCTCTAGGTTGAAATGCGGGAGTGATGAAGTAAGAGGAAAATAAAAATGAGCAGAAGAAAATAATGCCTGTGGTCGGAGTTGACTTAGCCAGCCTCCCAACCTCCGCCCCCTTCAAATTATGCATACAGCGCTCAATCATAGAGTGAATGCTGAAGGGGTCCTGAACCACCCCTACGGCTTGATTTTGAAAACGGCTGGGTGTTTATTGAGAGCCTCTCAGAAATTCACAGCCGAAAGAATTTTTCAAGAGGCTTTAGGAAGCGAAGGTATTGCTGATTTGAAAACCTCCCTTTCCAGTTCTGTCTCAACTCTGCAAAGTAGAGCCCATAGAGCTCTTGTGGGCGATGCCGAAGGAGGCGCCCCACCCACCAGCGTTACGTCACCAGGCTTCAACGTCGTATCAGAGTGGTTGATCGAAAGCGCGCGACTGCGGGGCGCAGTTGGAAGCATACGCTCGTGGCCGCCTGCTCACTCCGTGCCTGGGCTCGGTCGCGTGTGCACTCGCAATGACTGCATTTTTTCGATCCTCCGAGGCTTTGTTTCTGTTCATCACGCACATTTAGGCATGGGAGTGTGCGCACTTACTTTTTCAGTGCGCTGCTTGTCTTCGATGTTGCGCATACAACAGCTTCAGCATAAACTGCGCTATTACTAGCGCTAATCCACCTTGTTATGTATAACCCAAAGCTCGTTAATGGTTGATTAGTGAATGTAGACGGGCTCAAACGCGCGACTAATATGACTCAAAAGAAAGACCTTCAGGACTCAAACCCATATGTGTCGACAGATTAATGTGGAATAGGATGCGTTCACCTGTGGTAAGGCGGATGGAATAACTTAAAGCGTGAATACACCCTAATATGCTGTACTTCAGTTTTAACAGTGAAACTGTTTAAGCTACTGGTAAAACCGGGAAACCCGCAGAAAACTCCGCTAGGCTATGTAATGCTAACATAGCCATGCCAAGCTATAGTAAAACCAATTTAATCTCCCTAAGACTAGTTAGGTAAGGCCCAATTAAGCTTATTCAGCTCAGCCTTATTAAGACGAATTGCCCTATGACAAACAAGTCAAGGAGAAATAAGCTCATGCTAAATAATCCAAGGCTAGTTAGACAGAAACTAATGAATTACGGACTGATTAAGATAACACTAATTAACCCAGGTATAATTAAGATGACGGTGATTAAGTTAAGCTTATTTAAGCTAATATAATTAGACCTAGCGCAACGAAGTATAAGCTAACTTTGCCAGGTTTAATTATGATAAGCTTACTTAACTTAAGCACAATCACGTTTAATTTATACTTAATAATTTACGTCTAATTACACCATAGCTAATTAGGCTGAACTAATGCAGCAATACCTAATTAGGCAGAGACTAGCCAAATCAGGTTACATTATGGGTTACACTAACTAAGCGATTTTCAATTAGGCTACTGTAATTAAGTCTAGCATGAATAAGCGTACACTATTTAGATCAGCTTTAAATACAGTAGGACTAAATAACCCAAGCATAACTAGGTTATGACTAATAAATTCACGCCATGCCAACGTAAACCTTATCAGGCATAGCTGATTAAGTCTAGGTTTATTAGGTCCCACCTAATTAATATAGGCCTAGTTAGGGTAGGTATAATCAAATTTGTACTAAGCCAAGCCTATTTGACCTCAGCCTTATTAAGCTAAGCCTCATGAAGCCACACATTAAAGGCTTAATCCATTGTAATCCACACTAATCCACCTTAGTCAACCGCAATCCGCTGTAATCATTAATGTACCCTAGTCCCCTTTAATCTGACGTATTCCACCCTAATCTTCCTTAATCTATCGTAATCCGCCGAAGTATGCCGTAGTCCACCTTAAGGCACTTTATTCTGTTTGCCTCCATCCACCCTAATGCGCCTTCATCATAGCTAAACCGCCCAAATCTGTCCTATATAGTCCCTTAATCCACCTTATCCGAGGAAGGTTCTTGGTTTGACTCCAATCATGATCTTGACGTCGTGTCCTAGAAGGTGGCGCATTGGAGTCCCATATGATATGAGCCCATCCAGAATCACTGATCAATGATCCAATAAAGTTTGGGAATCATTTGTCATTGCTTACAAGCTGCCGGCATGCATTTGTTGGCTCCTCGGGAAACGATATTTATGGTGAATTTTGCACCGCACCATTCGTGTCAAAGCTGAGGTAGTCCAAGGACAACGCCCAATGACATCTATGAGGCTTGTATACTAACAAATACATTTTTACATATTTCCAGCAACCAAGTTTTGCCAAGGCGCTCAAACGCAAAGAAAAGCGAGCAGCCCACGGCACGTGCTCGCTTTCAGTTAAAAAACGCGCGCTGCGAAGGGGTAGCGCAAGGGCGCACCGGGCGCAAGCCGGATAGGTTAATTTATGCCTGCTGTCGGCCAATAGCAACGATGTACGCTTGTATGCTCTATGACGAAACAGAGCATATAGAAAGAGCGTGAGGAGAAGCCTCTGTGTGAGTTGAGGGCTCCTGCGTAAGTGGAAACTTTGTGCACCGCTTGTGAACGTTGCACTTCGCGAATAACTACTGTATTTGGCTGAGGTCTTCATCACAGCCTACGCTAGCCGTAGAATATGTGTTTTCACCAAGCCCGGGGAGTGATTCAGGACCCGTTTAAGGCCGCTCCTATATGTACAAATACTTGCGCCTTTGCGTATATGTGTACATAAACTTGGGCATACATGACGTCTTACGTTCGTAACAGTATAGCAACGGCCACTGGTCACCGTGGTGCGGGAAGTTCCTCTGTATCCCGACGAATATGTGCTAGTAAAGCTTGAATGAAACTAAAACAGAAAAGCACACCTAGGCCCGAACTCTTCATGTATTCATTTACATGTCGCGCACTAATATTATTTATCCCCGTACAAACCTCAATGGAGAACTAAATGGCGATTCGGCACTCGGCATAACATCCGTGGTACTGTAATTACGCACCTTTCGAGGGCTGACGGCGTGTTAGGTTCGCTCTACATTGCAATGAATCAGACTACCTGGGCGTAAGTGTGGCTGCCAACGCGTTCACAGGTACATATCGTTGGGAATTCCCGCTGGCTTCCAGCACCGTCACCGGTCCTTCTAATGGGGCCTGCAATCAAGCGCGCTGCCCCCTCCTTATACCGGGAGTCATCAAGTCGCAGAAATATATGGGAGATGATTCAGCGCCCGCTCAATCAGCTACGCGGAAAGCCCGAAAGCGCCAGTCGAAAGCTTAATTATCTAAAGCTCCTGCCGTCAGGTTGGTCCGATCGAGTTTATAGCTGTTTTTTTTTTTCCGTCGGCTAACTTATCTGTCCTGTGGCTGTCTGGCGCGTAATGACTTCGAAGACAAGGTATTCTGGATCACTTCGTGCTCTTTCAAACCAGCCACTCCCAAATTCTCGGTGCTTAAGGCTTTCAAGGGGTGCATGCACAATTGTGAAACTGATCTCAGTAATAACGAGAAAACATACCTGCTGCTTCGTCTACAGATGACACAAAGCTGATTTCGTCGTTTATTTGTTGTCCGCGGGGCAGTTGGGACAATACCAAGCTCGAGGTCGGATCCAAACCGATGGTCGCGTCCTGATGTGCGCTGCCACGGCGCTTGGAAATCGCAGTTACCGATGGTTAGCGACACAGCCGTCAATGCCGAGCGTAATCTGTTTGATCTGAACAAAAAAGATAATCATCGTGATATACGTGCGCGTGCACTTCTTTGGAATTGACGGCATTTGTTCGGGTACTTCTTTGTTCTCTTGCGCTCTTCTGACAAGCCCTCTGCTAGATAAAGAGGGATGCGTTCCATAGTATAGCTTGTTAGTGGGCTGAAGGCATAAGAGAAAGATAAGAGAGAAAGCGAGTGCACGAGTGCATTTCGTTGCATGAGCGAATACACTGGGCATTTGCCCCGCCGCGGTGGTCTAGTGGCTAAGGTACTCGGCTGCTGATCCGAGGGTCGCGGATCGAATCCCGGCCGCGGCGGCCTGCATTTCGATGGAGGCGAAATGTTGAGGCCCGGTGCTGTGCGATGTCAAGTGCACTTAAAGAACCCCAGGTGGTCGAAATTTCCGGAGCCCTCCACTACGGCGTCTCTCATAATCAGAACTGGTTTTGGGACTTTAAAACCCCACAAATCAATCATCATCAATCACTGGGCATTCATGGAAGTCCACGCGCACTTATCCCAAGATGATGATGCCTACAAACGAACAGGCACTGCCTTAAGCAACTTTGCTGCTGAAATTCTGCAGAACGACCATGCCGGTGGCGAAGGCGCCCTCGAGTTCCCGCCCTATATAAGTGACGTCACAGATTTTTACCCCGTCTCATGGGACACACATAATTACGCATCCGTGAAAATATTATACATTGCGCTCTAGGGAAGCCAGAAACTTATGATAAATTGGTTGAGTCACAGCGACCAGGATATCAGGTTTCAAAAAAAATCGCTGCAACTCGTGAAGTCATGCGTTCTAAATTTAGGCACAGATTTTCGACATGATACTTTTCGACCACCGTTTGGTCTATAACGTTGGAGATAAAATGGCGAAATTCATGACAATAGAATTTCGTGAAACTGATATCTCTTCATCGGCACACCGGCCGATGCAGGCCGTGACGGTGTGGCGTTCTTGCCGTGGCGTTCTTACCGCCGACGAGCGCTGTGCGTGAAAACAGCAAACTAACAATGCGGTGCACGGCACTGAAAAATTGACATGCTGGCGGGTAACTAATTTCCGGTGGAGCTCTCCGGTGGCCGTTAGGCGGCATTCCACTAGGTGGAGCGGAAAGCCAGTTTGGCACGCGCTCGCGTGGTCCGTATACTTTTGCTCGCGCCTGTACATATCGTTGGGAATTCCCGCTAGCTTCCAGCACCGTCACCGGTCCTGCTAATGGGGCCTGCAATCAAGCGCGCTGCCCTCCTATACCGGAGTCATCAAGTCGCAGAAATATCTGGGAGATGATTCAGCGTCCGCTCAATCAGCTACGCGGAAAGCCCGAAAGCGCCAGTCGAAAGCTTGATTATCTAAAGCTCCTGCCGTCAGGTTGGTCCGATCGAGTTTATAGCTGTTTTTTTTTTCGTCAGCTAACTTATCTGTCCTGTGGCTGTCTGGCGCGTAATGACTTCGAAGACAAGGTATTCTGGATCACTTCGTGCTCTTTCCAAAAGCCACTTCCAAATTCTCGGTGCTTAAGGCTTTCAGGGCGTACATGCACAATGGTGAAACTGATCTAAGTAATAACGAGAAAACATACGTGCTGCTTCGTCTACAGATGACACAAAGCTGAGTTCGTCGTTTGTTTGGTGTCCGCGGGGCAGTTGGGACAATACCAAGCTCGAGGTCGGATCCAAACCGATGGTCGTGTCCGGATGTGCGCTGCCACGGCGCTTGGACATCGCAGTTACCGATGGTTAGCGACACAATTAGGAACGCAGCCGTCAATGCCGAGCGTAATCTGTTTGATCTGAACAAAAAAGATAATCATCGTGATATAGGTGCGCGTGCACTTCTTTGGAATTGACAGCATTTGTTCGGGTACTTCTTTGTTCTCTTGCGCTCTTCTGACAGGCCTCTGCTAGATAAAGAGGGATGCGTTCCATAGTATAGCATGTTAGTGGGCTGAAGGCATAAGAGAAAGATAAGAGAAAGCGCGTGCACGAGTGCATTTCGTTGCATGAGCGAATACACTGGGCATTTGCCCCGCCGCGGTGGTCTAGTGGCTAAGGTACTCGGCTGCTGACGAGGGTCGCGGGATCGAACCCGGCCGCGGCGGCTGCATTCGATGGAGGCGAAATGTTGAGGCCCGTGTGCTGTGCGATGTCAGTGCACGTTAAAGAACCCCAGGTGGTCGAAATTTCCGGAGCCCTCCACTACGGCGTCTCTCATAATCAGAACTGGTTTTGGGACGTTAAACCCCACAAATCAATCATCATCAATCACTGGGCATTTCATGGAAGTCCACGCGCACTTATCCCAAGATGATGATGCCTACAAACGAACAGGCACTGCCTTAAGCAGCTTTGCTGCTGAATATCTGCAGAACGACCATGCCGGTGGCGAAGGCGCCCTCAAGTTCCAGCCCTATATAAGTGACGTCACAGGTTTTTACCCCATCTCATGGGACATACATAATTACGCATCCATGAAAATTTTATACATTGCGCTCTAGGTAAGCCAGAAACTTATGATAATTTGGTCGAGTCACTGCGACCAGGATATCAGGTTTAAAAAAAAATCGCTGCAACTCGTGAAGTCATGCGTTCTAAATTTAGGCACAGATTTTCAACATGATACTTCGACCATGGTTTTGTCTAATAACGTTGGAGATAAAACAGCAAAATTCATGACAATAGAATTTTCCAAGAAACTGCTTCACATAATTGTCCCCTCAACACAGGAATGGAGGTTCCAAACTGTGATAAATAGGTGCTAGTGCTAGTGTGCCCCCATGCAAAAGAAAAAAATTAAAAGAAATGTGGGGGTGATAAATAGGTGGAGAAATGAAATAGGCGAACGAATAGGTACGTACGTATATGCAGTTGCGTTTGCAAGTTGTATAGCACATGGCGGCCCTGGGAGCTTCTGTTTCTTTTTTCGCAGTACGTGTGCAGGCCGACAAATACATAAACACAATTTTGCTTACCAATCTCTGCCTTGCAGAGGATGTTTGCGCGCTGAACCAAGGCCCAGGGACAAGATATACGGCGCCGCCGCACACATAAGTCATGTCACCGCAAACTCTTTTCGCCCTGTTCAAGAAAAATCAACGCGGCTGCCAAGCGCGAAAGCTTCACACTCACTTATGGCGTCGACTCACTGGCCGGAAATCCGTGGTTTAAACCGCCCATTTGTTCTGCACGCAAGGCCTCTACGCGTATGCACGAAACGATGTTGGGGCGTGGAGAGGGCCCGGAGTTTCTAAAGCGCCTTCCCTTTTGAGGGCTGCGAAATCCCGGTAGCGTTTTAATCGCGTCGTCTCAACCAGGAGCTTTCATAAGGCCGTTCAGGGCAGACACGACGCTCACCACAAATCACTCGCTTTCCGTATGCCTCTTGGAGAGGTCTGCTTCAGTCCACAGTTTTTCCTCAGCCGTTCCGCGGAAGTGCGAGGTTCACCACAAACCACTTACTTTCTTAATGTCTCTTGGAGAAGTGTCCCTGGGCTTCAATCTCCAAGGGTCCCTTCCGGTGGAGATTTCCGGGATCTGAAGCGCTCGCTTTCTCCTTCTTTATTAAGCGTCAGAAAAGCTGGAAAGGATGGTGGAGTCTGGGCCACGGATAGGACGAGCTATACGCAACCTCTCGTTTTTATCATATTCCCAGACTCAATAGCGAGAGCAGTAGCACGGAGTCGTACGATGCGGAACCGACATTGCTCGCTATACCACGGGTGCCTTGGAGGTGCTCAAATTTGGTGCACACGTTAGGCATACGGTGTGAAAAGACGGAAGAAACGTAGACCACCCTGCGATATACGACTCGAAGCTTCCCATTAAAACGAGCCGTTCACCGAGAACATTAAACTACGTTCTCAGCCGGCCTTAATTTGCAGTATTATACCATACAGTACACTAAAGCCAAGTGAACATACTGCTCTTTGCTCGACTGTCACCAACGAAATTCAATAATGCGGCAATGTACGCGTGTTTCATAGAGTATGGCGGGTTGTTCGACGGCAGCCTGTCGCATATACGACTCTGCAAAGGACGGCTGGGGTGTTTGCTGCTTCGTTAAGTCAGCATGCATCCTACTCATTTTTTCATGCACTTATATGCAGATTTTTTAGATGAAATTCGCCTACTAACTTGAGATTATTATTCCTAGGTTGTCGTTCAACAATGCCACATCTTTATAAAGGAGCGCTTTCCTTTTCATGTATGTAAGAAGCGGAAATATTTAATGTGATTTCATGGCATATTCATCGTTTCCAAGACATGTATCACTCTGTTGGTGGGTAAGTGAGAAACAAGGAGCATAAAGCGCAGTTGTTGCCATTAATTTAAGAAGCGCGCAGTCCAGCTAGCCTTGAGCAATCGCAGTGCCCTGCACGAGCACCCGTAGTCGACCGTTTACTGCGCCTGGGCTCAGGTTTCGCAACCTGCCAATTTCATATAACAGTTTCGTCCGGACAAAACAGGAGCTCGATACTAAGCATGGGAATGCTTTGCATTCTGCTCCAGCATGTCAAAGACTTGTGTCAGAGATTTAATTAAAAATGGACTGAATAGCTGCAGAAGGTCAGTAACATGCAGTCACGCAAGTTTACCTCTCTTCATGCTCATGCACACAGGTAAAATCACACATGCGCGCGCGTGTATGTATGTATGTATGTATGTATGTATGTATGTATGTATGTATGTATGTATGTATGTATGTATGTATGTATGTATGTATGTAGTATGTATGTATGTATGTATGTATGTATGTATGTGTTGTTTGTGTTTGTATTTGTGTGTGTGTGTGTGCGCGCGCTCTTTCAGAGGTGGGCCCCAGGACAAAGGTAGAAAGCGACGCCATCGTAAATAAATCTGCCTGTGCTGTGTAGCTGAATGTATTTGCGCCATACGCATGAATCTTTTGGCTCTGAACAACAGAGGTCGCCTGCACGGCGTTGTTCATCGAAACCCGGTTACGCCACTTTCCTTTCCGCACTGTTTACGCGCTACTTCACCCTCCATGCTCGTCAACAGTGTCTGTCCGTGACAGGTGGTAACAAGAGAGGCGTGCAGGACCCACTGTTCTTGGGAATTGTTGCAGTAGGGCTAATGCAGTGCGTCGAGCATCTATTGTGCAGCTGCCGGAAACGGAATGCCCTAGCAGTGTACCTAATCTGTTTTACTCCCGTCAACACGTCCACTGGTTCTAAAGGCATCCACTCTTAGCTGTAACGTATGCAGACACCTCAGTGTGGCATAATGCATTACGCCATTATGTACACAGCGTTTGTTTCCCGCATAACAAAAAAAAGAGAGAGAGAGAGAGAGACGCAGTTATTTCGTCGTCTTCTGCTGAGAAATGAGATGGTTGCATGGGGATTAGCTTCTTGCTCACAAAGAAAGAAAGAAAGAAAGAAAGAAAGAAAGAAAGAAAGAAAGAAAGAAAGAAAGAAAGAAAGAAAGAAAGAAAGAAAGAAAGAAAGAAAGAAAGAAAGAAAGAAAGAAAGAAAGAAAGAAAGAAAGTGCCGCGCGCACATTGCAGCGTTCCCGTTAAGTCTCCGTCGTCTTCAAGAAACTTTCATGGTCTTGACAACGGATGAAGGTCCAGGACCCGCATCCAACATCTTTTTCATCAGTGAAGGCTATGATGTCAAGACCGCTCACATAAGGACATTCAATGTCATTACTTCATGGCTAAAAGATGGGCAGCGTATGAGTACATGTTGCAACGTCTTCACTAAATTGAAAATGTTGCACGGTGCCCTGTGAGGTATGCCGAGTAAGGAAACAGTAAGCGATTGCTAAGATGACCGCGAATCAATCACTGCTCACAGAAGGACGGCAGACACGGTAAAACGACATAACACTCAGCATTTATCAACGACTAGCAAGATGGATGTTCCTCACTCCAATGCAGCTGTTCTGCTTTCAAAATAAGTAACATGCATCGCAGAATAAGCACGGCATAGCAGAGAAACAGGGCAAAGCGAAGACCAAGTTGTGAAAGTAGAATATGCAATAAAGTCCACTCATTTCGTGAGTTGTAGAGGTTCGCGCACATGTCTGGTGCCTGCTAGCCCTCCCCTCTTACAGAGCATATATAGCTGCCGTCTGAAACAATTCAATATTCACAAGATATACAAATAATCATGCGGACAAGCTATAACGTGTTCAGTTTCAGTAATGCAATATCACTTCGCACGCAACGGAAGAGTTGAGACACCGCAAATATTCACACAGCCATAACGTTGACTCACAACGCAGAAGAGTTCATCAACATGTTCGCACAGCAAATATTGGGCACTCGTAAATTGTCACTTAATTGCCTCACTCAATACAACCGACTTCTTCGCAGAACCAATACAGCATAAACATGAAAGCACGAGAATCATCTAGCAAAGGTCAGGTGTACATACATAACAGCGACGCAGGGCTTCCTGGGCTTCGCGTTGTAATAGAGGAAACCGATTCGGCGAACTAAATCAATAACCTCTAACACTTGCTAGCAAATAATCCTGATCCAGCTCACATTTATTTTTTCATGTTTGCTTCGTGTGCGCTGCTCATCCTACTAAACGAAAGCTTTTGGTCGCTAAGCCCAGAATTCTTCAAAGAACGTTGACGTTGGTGCAATTAGGTTTGAATACGCGTTTCCTACGTCCAATATATTCCATAGTACATGAGCCTAAAATGTTGTCTTCATTATCTGGGCTCAACCGCGCTTTTCACCAGCTTTGTGTACTTGTTGTTCCGCGGTAAACCAGCTAATTCATCTCTCTAAACATAATTCGTCTTGGCAGAGCTGCAGCGCCCAAATAATCATCCCTGTCTTCATCTGCGTATGTTTTCTTAGTTTAATGCTATCACGAGTGCTGGTGTGTCGTACGTTTGGTATCAATCGATTGTTGCCCCGCCATGGTGGACTAGTGGTTATGACACTCGGCTGCTGATCCGAGTGTCAAGGGATCGAATCATGGCCGCGGCGGCTGCATTTCGACGGGGGCGGAATGTTGAGGCTCGAGTACTGTTGGATGTCAGTGGATGTTAAAGAAGCCCAGGTGGTCGAAATTTCTGGTGTCCTGCTCCACTATTGCGTATCTCATAATCATATAGTGGTTCTTGGGACGTAAAACCTCAGAAATCAATTAATCAATCAAATTAATCGAATATACAAAGGCAACAAGAATCTCAATCGTATTCACAGACGCGTCATTACTGTGTCCCATGAAGCAACACTTTGCAGTTCCTCTGGCTAAGTAGTTTATCGTGGATTTTTCTGCAACACGTTATCGCAAGAAGGACCAAACCCGGCTTCCATGATTTCGAGGTTCCAAATCCAGATCTCTATGTGCTGAAAAGAACTCAGGGAACACTTTGGGGCTCCTTTAAATTTAGTGCTTTTATGCCCCCTATAGAGCTTCTTAAAGGACAAGATTTGGACTTCCGCATTCACTAGGCTGAACTTGTAGAAACGAGTCGGCGGTAGAAAAATAGCGTCGCAGCTTCCCTCATTTGTCACCATTCTAGGAGGTGGCACTCCGCGGCGCTTTCACTCTCCTCCTGTGTGCGATTCAGCTGCCTCTCTGGTAAGAATACCATTCACTAAGCGCACATGCGCCCGTAAATAACTTAGATAAGCTGAGCACCGCAGAAATCCCGTAGAACCAAGGAAACATTGTTGATCATTCTTCGAAGCGACGCTTGTTTACGCTAGCCAGCGTCGTCGTGGTCGACACGCAGTAACCCAAGCCACGCGCAAATAAATAATTGGTCGTCGGCATTCGATCCACCGAATGCCGCGTAGATATGCCAGGTCGCTAACTGAGTCAGCAAACATCTGTTCATCATATGCGCGCTTTAAAGCAGGATTTTGTAAGCATGAAGGAGGCGCCGCGCATGGGGCGCTCCAGTAGCATGTCTACGCTCTTCATTACATGATCAGGAAACAAAGGTGTGAACAAATCAAACCCACGTGAATCCCTTGGATTTCCCAATAAAAGAAAGAACGAAAGGAACAAAGGAGGATGGCAAGAAAAAAAAGGAAAATACAAGTAGGAAGCATAGATTGTTGTTTGTTGTTTTGTGGGGTTTGACGTCCCAAAACCAGTTCTGATTATGAGAGACGCCGTAGTGGAGGGCTCCGGAAATTTCGACCACCTTGGGTTCTCTTACGTGCGCTGACATCGCACAGCACACGAAAAGGAAGCATAGAAAGAAAGAAAGAAAGAAAGAAAGAAAGAAAGAAAGAAAGAAAGAAAGAAAGAAAGAAAGAAAGCGCACATGCGCCATTGGCCCCCTTTTCTCGATAGGGAAAGGGCTCCTCGATTCTTTTGTTCGCCTCACTCAGGTAGCTTAATTTGTCTGCAGAACGAACTGCCTCAACTCGGTGCACAGTGCATAGGCAGACTATGTCTGTCCAACTTTGATAACGCTAGCCTTTTCTTTTAGTTGCTTTTAACTTATTCGCTTGCGCCGTTGCTCAGACTAGGCGAGTGGAACGCGCTGTTCTCTATACTCGTGTCAGGAGCCATGAGTAACGGTGCTGTCAATTTCACTAGAAGCAATTTTACAACGTCGCGACTTGCCAGAAGTTCTGTCCGCTATTATGCACATATTTGCGATGCTTATCATGTATGCTTCCGTTCTCTTTCACTTCTTTTCGAGACTTGAAGCAGTGACAACAGCCGTATATTTGCTGTGGCATATAGCGAACGCGATTGCGCAACAACCTCTTAAGGACCACCAAGAAATAGTATTCCGGAATTAGCATCACATTTTTTTCACCCACTGAAGGTTATGTAAATGTCGTGTTTCGCCAATTTTCTTTCCTGAAATTATGCTGTTTTTCGGAGGGCAAGAAATCAGTACTGGCATTACAGTGCAGTAAGTTTATAACACTGGCCGCATTGTGTGCGGTAGTGGTTAGGAGGTATACGTCGCAACACATGCACGGTATTGCGAGTGATCTCGTGGCAAAGTAATGATTAAGGGAGTAAGAATCTCGTAACAAAATGTCACTCATAACAATACGTACAACAATACGTACAACGCGTGGTAATCCGAAGCACCCGTTTGAATTTCTGACGGAAAAGACAGCTTAATCAATCACGCATGGACTACGTTTGCGCTACTGCGTGTAGACTCTTAAAGGAATCCAAGGAAGAGTACGTGCCTGAATGAAGCTCCGAGAACTGTGTTGGACGAAATTAAATATTTTCATTCATTAAAAATTTTCTCAACACAACGCGTCAAAAGTATAGCACCGTTGCTTGACGTTTCTCGTTGCACTCAGACGTAGTCAACACTTTCGAATAATAGATTACGAAAAGCGAGATAGCATGTTCCGGATTTGAAATATATGGCCCTCCTGGGTCCCCATTCTGCGAAACTTCGACATATCACATAAGCTTCTCATTTTTTTCTGTCTGTGAGTGTGTAGTTATTCCCTATACGACATGAGAATAACATCACCGTTGGCTGCGGTTTTGCAAGCCTTGCAGCAATTTCGCAACGGCTATAGCAACACGCAGAACTTTGTGTCAGACGTCGTTGTTCCTTCGTCTGTCAAACATTGGCAGGTTGGCACAACCGCGACTTCATTTCTCGTGTTTATGTTTCCAAGAAACACACACACACACGCACGCACGCACACACGCACACACACACACACACACACAAGCACGCGCGCACACGCCTGTCTACTGCCGTGTCTGGCCTATAAGTTGATTGTACGTTCGCCAACGCAGGAAATTAGAACTATTTGCCACCACATTTCCTGTGCCAGATTTCTATGCCCCAATAAATATAGGCCATGCGACTGTGCTCATAAAATAAGCATGAGCGCGCGCGCGCACGTACACATGCTGGTTTTATTCGCACGGTCGCGCCCTCCCCTTATAGGGGCACAGAAATCTGGCCCAGGAAATGTGGTGGCGACTAGAATCGCGTAGTTTTCATTTCCTGCTTTGGCGAACGCACAATAAATTTATAGGTCAGACAAGGAAGCGGCAGTCACGTATTTTCTTTTTTTTTTTTTACCTTCACGTTCGTCTCGCACGTTCCCTTTTCTCTTCCAACTTCCTCAGGGACAGGGCACAAATGCTGTCTTTGCGGTTCAGCTTATCTATCTCCACCAAGACGAATCAGCCTAGAAACTATAGGTGACGCATCTCTGTTAGAATGGATTTCTTAAAATGCGAGCGACACAGGAAGATAACTTCGTCACCCTTCGATGCCGCACTAAAGAGCTTAGGTTCAACGACCTATTGGTTTGCAACAACATTAGTTTGGACAGTGTGTAGCAATTTCAACGCCCAATTTCCGTGTTCAACTAAAAACATATTAAATCGTTCTTCTCTACCTGCAAACTACTTTGTGGAACACTGTCCATTGCAGGTGTTATTTATTTATTTATTTATTTATTTATTTATTTATTTATTTATTTATTTATTTATTTATTTATTTATTGTTACTGGCATCGTGTCTTTAAGGTCGTAGCTCGTCGACTCAGGAACTTGAGTGCGTGATTGCAGTGATGCCTTTTTCTCGTTATTACTGGCTTTCCATGCTTTTCGCATTCGACCAATGCCCACAGCGAAGGCCCGCCATAGCCAGCAATTTCATCAGCTGGGCCTGAACAGTGGATGATAAGACTAGCGTAGAACGTGCTATAACGCATCACGGCAAGATATCGTCCCAATGTGCACAAATGGTAATGTTTTTTTTTTATTATTATTACCGCTCCTAGCCAACTTAGTAAGTCCGCAGTATGTAAGTAAAGAATGAATCACTAAGAGAGCCGAACAAAGGCGCCTTCAACCTATTTCATCCCACCAAACACAAGAGTTAGCTGGCAACACAATTAAATGCCACGATTCACATGACGTTTATTAGTTGTCGCTGCATCTTTATTCGAAACTAACTATCACATATAGCCTCATCATGTGCACCTTGTGAACGAAAATGTTTCGTATAGCATAAAATCCTGCTCTGGCTATTCTGGCTCTGTCTTTTCCAGGACATTCACATGACCTTACGGCGGTCATGCGAGCTTTACTTGTTCATTTGCCAATCCGTGTGAGTAAGTTACATCCTTCCCGCAGGCCCACATGCTGTATTGAGAAAATTAAAGTCCTACTTGTTTCCACACCTTCACTTTCGTCCTTAGCACGTTGTGGATCAAGACATTTCAGTGTACAAAGTATTTTACATTTCGGGAAGTTCGCGAGAAGACGCCTTCAAATCAAATCAAATCTTTATTGTACATCTCATAAGAAAGTATTACACATATCAGGCCTGCCAAAGCCTCATAGGGCTTGAGCGGCAGTGCCTGGCAGCAGCGGAAAAACAGTAATCTTTGAAGTTATACATCTGCCTATAAAACAAAATGAAAAAATAATATTAAAATAATAATAAAAAGAAATATTCCAGAAAAGAAGGCCGACAAAAGTAATACGCTGTCATGACACACAGCTAGGTCGAACTCGTACTCATATTTGGTGGGTGTCTAAGTCTTAGAGCTGAGGCACACCGAAGTTTGGACACTGAAAAAAAAAACAATACTAAACATATTCAATGACACCTTTGCGAGTTTATTCACATCCTTACGAACAGCAAGAGTTCAGCGACGAGCGGTTCGATGAGCGTCGATGCCAGGGCCGGGAGCGTCTCTTCTCCGTCCACACCATCCACACCAATCCTTCCGTACAGTAGCCAATCAAAACGTAGAATATATCCCATCATGATTACATCCAATCAAGTACAGCGCAATACCGTCGCTGGTGTAGGTTATACAGGCACGAGCACCAAAGCTTCAACGGCTGACGGCCCAGGAGCACAAGGTGCGGGAACGTGAGGGAAGTCAAGCCACTCTGTCTTTCCTCGGCATTAACAAAGGCTGCAGGCGGCTCTCTACTTGGGATTTATCCGCTAATCCCTGCGGCTTCCACACTCTCTTCATTATGTGGCAGACCATTGTCACTCAGCTCCTACCCCCCGGATTCCGGGAAGCAGTCACAAGTATCACTGAAGGAAGGAGCCCAGGACGCCATCCCGGCGCGCTTCCGCGCATTTCCAATCTTGCGCAGATAGACACCCCGACGCCAGCCGCCGCACGGCTCGACGCATTAAAATGAGGCGCGGAATAGACGACCTAACGGCGGGAAATAACAAACCATAAACACAAGCGTCCGCACGCGATAGAAGACGTCTTTGTGCCACTGGGCTTTCTGAGGATGAAGGAACGGACCACAACAGAGCTCGGCCAGGAAGCTCCCACGTGTCCTTGCCAGCCATTTTCATCATTATCGCTCACCGCGCTAGCAGATTCGAAGGTGGTCAGTTGAGTTCCGCCGTGCACAGTGTATGTGGAGACAAGACACCACGTGCTCATACCAAAATTTATTATGAGATATTACTAGCCCCTGCCTACATTGACGACAGACAGAGGGACGTTACTTCACATTAAGAAAAAGCCCTGCTGAGCTAATAAAAAAACATTCGAGTGGAACCTGGACCCATCTTCAAGGTAACAGCAAGCAAGGTAACAGCAAAGAAAGAAAGAAAGAAAGAAAGAAAGAAAGAAAGAAAGAAAGAAAGAAAGAAAGAAAGAAAGAAAGAAAGAAGGAAAGAAAGAAAGAAAGAAAGAGAGAAAGAAAGAAAGAAAGAAAGCCGCAGTAGCAGGCCTGTCCTCGTACAACATAAAAGCGGAGGCACCCCTAGCTTCCAGTAGTACGGCCGTTCCGCGTGGTAAACTTTCGTAGAGGCTATCGACCAAACAAGAACACGCCAGCTTCTGGCATTTCTTTCTTTCTTTTAGGGGCGAAGCTCCTCTTAGTCTAACCTTGTCACGCGTCAGGCGTCAGGCGTCAGGCGTAACCCGCGTGCCTCCCGGCGTGTGCCTCTCTCTCTCTCCCGGCGCGTGCCTCTGCTGTCTTGTGAGACAGAGACAGAGAGCGAAAGGCGCGCCTTGGCTATGGAAACGCTCTTTCTTAGAGGAACGTTGTACCAGCTCGCAAAGAAGGAGAACGCGCCCTCACCCGCGAGAGACAACGTCGGCGCAGGCAGCGTCTCCTAGCGAGTTTCTTGATTGAGACATACCGACTGCTCGCGTTGAAGAAGCGTTCACCGGCAACCCATATATATATATATATATATATATATATATATATATATATATATATATATATATATATATATATATATATATATATATATATATATATATATTGTGAGCATTGTTCATCGATATATTGTGAGCATTGTTCATTGTGTATCGATGGATCGTTACAGCGGTTGACCACCTGACGCGGTATGCAGAAACCGCTCCCCTCCGCTCTAGTTCTGCCTCTGACGTGGCCACCTTCTTTCTTGAGGCCATTGTCCTGCGTCACGGTGCGCCACGCGTCCTCCTAAGCGATCGTGGGAAGGCTTTTCTGTCCTCACTAATCGAAGAAGTTCTTAAAACTTGCGGCACAGTTCACAAGACGACATCACCATACCACCCTCAAACCAATGGTATAACAGAGCGATTCCATCGCACCCTAATCGATATGATCTCAATGTACATCGGACGAAACCACGACAACTGGGACACAATCTTACCATTTGTGACCTTTGCCCATAATACCGCTTCTCAACGCACTACAGGATATTCGCCTTTTTACCTCGTTTACGGCCGTTCGCCGACATTTACGATCGACGCTTCATTCTTCAACACTCCAAGTGTCAGTTCATCAACTATACCTGAACAATTTGTCTCCCGCCTTGAAAACTGTCGCCAACTTGCTCGACTCAGGACAGAAGCCAGTCAACATGATCGCAAGGAGCGCTATGACAGCACTCACCGTGACGTCTCTTTCCGTCCCGGAGACGAAGTGCTCCTATGGACGCCCACTCGTGTTCCCGGATTGTGCGAAAAGTTCCTGTCGCGATTCCTCGGACCCTACATAATTATTCGGCAAACATCCCCTGTTAATTATCTTATCACTCCCCTTGAGGGTTCTCCAGACCGTCGCTGCCGTGGCTCAGAGATTGTCCATGTTTCGCGTCTCAAGCCATTCGTTCGGCGTATCTCCCCAGTCTAAGGCACGGCCAGGCTGGCCGCTTTGGCCCGCGGGGAAATGTGTGAGCATTGTTCATCTGCTTCATCTTCTCACCTGTAAATATTCATCATCACCGCTTAGGCTGGGGGCAGCGGGGCTCGGTCTCGACAATAAAGAGGAAGAGGCTTGCGGTCTGAACGTTGTCTCACAATATATATATATATATATATATATATATATATATATATATATATATATATATATATATATATATATATATATATATATATAGGCACTGGATCTTGACTTGCAATGAAGTGCCGGTGGGAGATTTCACTTGTGCATAGTTGAACCATGAGGATTCGTAGCGTGCGCGTTAACTAAATTAATCCGGAACTCGGCACGATCTACGATGAACCTCCCGAGCTTCGCCCACTCATCATCATTCACTCCGTGGATAAGCTGTAATCTTTCTTTCTTTCTTTCCTTCTTTCTTTCTTTCTTTCTTTCCTTCTTTCTTCCTTTCTTTCTTTCTTTCTTTCTTTCTTTCTTTCTTTCTTTCTTTCTTTCTTTGCCTCGAAGCCTCGCGGCGCTGGCAGTGTGGTGAACTACAGGCCGGCTAGCTGGCGACCGGAAGGGACAATTCTGCAACGGAGAGTTTCTGCACCGGAGACGCCTCCTATGGCTCCCCGCCATCCTGACCGTATCAATATAGTTTTCTCTTTCTCAAAACCTGGTTCGGATGTGCCTTTTCATCCTTTCTGCTGCATTGTTGACCTCAGATCACACTTAGAATCACGCTTGTCCAGTCTCAAAGAGCCAGGCCTGGGTGTACGAAGAGCCAGTCCTGATTCGGTATAAGAACTTCGCTTCTGCACGAGCGAGATGCGCAGCACTTACTTTTGGGACACAAGTCAGCGCAACGCGTGCAAGAACGTAAAATTTTCTCATTTCCTTCAATCCCTACGTAGTATGGAACCCACTGAATTTTCAGTGGGACCCACTGAAAAATTCAGTGGGTCCCATGCTATACTCAATAAATCCTTAAGTAGAGCCGGAGACTTCGTTGCTTCCCCATTCTACGCCTTCTGTGTCGATATGGCTGACGTTGAACATTTCATCTGGCTATGTCCGCAGTTCGACGACGAAAGAGCAGCGAGGGGGTGCAAGCTGCAAAAGAGTGGCCGTCCGCACAAAGCTTTTGAAGACGTTTTCTCCGGAGGTCTGGTGACAGTAAAAACGAGGGTGCGACGACCGCTGATCGACTCCCTTCGAGGCCCTGATCTGATGGATTCCACGTGACACAGCCCGGATTAATTCATGAGAGGCTCGGGTGGAACGACAGCCAGCTATGTACGCCAGGCTAAAACCGCCTAACATCAACATTAACCACCACCACCATCAATTGTGCTTCTTCCGAGCTATTTCGTTGCTCATGCGTTCGTTCCAGTCTGCTGCACTCACAAGGACACATCAGTGGCTTGTCGTCATTATTCCTTCTTCTTTCTTTTTCCTCGTCAATGCGGTTGGCTAGGAAACCGCTTAGTTCATATTACCCTTTCCTTAAACATAATATGTGACGTAACAAGCACAAAAAGTATAAGCTGCGTCGAAGCACGCTGTCCAAAAGCACATCAGTTTCATTATATAAGCAGCGCAAACAAGACAAAGCAAGAATCAAATGTTATGTGTTGCGTGTTGAATCATGCTCGAACGTAAAAGCACATACAACGCTTGAAGGACAGTGAAACGTTCACCCATTCCATTCTCGGCCTCGCCTTCACTGTATTGATGCGTTTCGTTGACGTCATCCTGGCTGTAATTTTTAGGAGCTATAGCACGTTGAGGAAACCATGTAAACATTTTTGTATACGTAGTATCTAACGTTGACGTCGTTCTTTCACGTCAACACATGCGAAAGTGTGTGTGCGTCTTGCGCCGTATGAGGAACTGGCGGGAGTACTTAGTACGGTAAACAGAGCCAGCTGCTAAAAATCTATTTACTCTAAGTGCGTAGCACACTCACGTCATCGTGGTCGATATGTTTGGACGACATAAGCTCCGCCGGTGACGCCACGTGGAAACTGTTTCGGGGAAAACAAAATTTGTAGCGATCAGTGTGCATTTGAGAGTTAGTTGCTTTGAACCACAGAATCGCAGTGCAGCAGCCAAAATGACAATAACAGGATATGCTTGGAACACTAAATTTAAAGAAAGGCAGAGCTTACACGGCATAAGGCAAGGAAGACGGTCTGGAGGGGGGGGGGGGGGGGGGGGGGTGCTAAATGATTTAAGGGCACGTAATCCCGATGAATAAAGTCATATTTATTCTAACGTCTTGTTATATGAGTTTCTTGGTATTTTTTATTGGGCAAAATTACAGCAACATTGTAAGTTTACATAACTCAAGAAAAATCTACCAATCCCAACTCAAATTGCTATTACACTGATAATGGAATTATATAAGCTGTAACTGGAGTTTTATTCAAGGCAAGAGATTGTGTTAAGCAGGACAACACTATGGCTACATCAGAATCGGCCGAGCTCAAAGCCACACCAATGTCAACGTCTTCATCTATCTACTGGCACAGTGCTGCTGCCGGTGTCACTCCTTGCACAGAAAGGAGCCAACCTGACGAACTGGGGAGATGTCACGACAAGAAGTTTGTGGCACGTTTTGAGCCGCACTACGTGAACTGTTTATAGCTGCTCTCCTTCGTGACATCGCTCTCCAGATGTGCTGCCTCCTTACCGCACTTCAGCTTCCGGCACACTACGGCAGACTCAAGGCTGCTATCCTGGAACGCCCAGTCCTGTCCGAGCGACGCAGCCTGCAAGAACACCTATCCACGACTGAGCTCAGCCACCGCCAGCCATCACAACTCCGCCGGCACATGCAAAACCTGCTTGAAATTCACGATTCCCCCCTTCGGTGAGGCACTTCTTGAGCACCTGTTCCTCCAACGTCGCCCATTTCCCGCCCAAATGGCGCTGCATCTAACCGTAGCTTCTCCGCTCTGGCGTCTTTGACCAACAAACTATGCGAGGTGTCATCTCCAAACCATGTGGCTTCTAATGTAGCCGCGACCGAGAACAACAACGCCAGGGCACATCCAGCTACTTCGCAACCACTTCCTAATCAGCGTACCGCGGCCGATTTCACGGCTCCGCAGCACGACGGTTTTTCGACCCTTCAAGAGGGCATTAGATGCCTCCCAGATCTCGTGGCAGCTGCACTTGCGGTATGCAAATTGACCCATGTCATAGCCATACGTTACCATCTCGGTCTGACTCTCCGGCTCAACGGTCCTTTCGCGAGCAATATCATCACCAGCCCGCAAACGTATGCTGGCACACCATCAACGTTTCGGCGCTTCGGCATGCCAGTTTACGCGGCCCTGTTCCTGGACGGGAAACGAGCAGCACTAGCCACAAGTGACCCCCAAGAAAAGCCCTGTCGCCTTTTCTTCATCCTTGACTCTGTCAGTGTAGTGAAATTTCTTACTGACACGGGTGCTGAGGTGAACGCGTATTGCCGGAAGGAGCGGAGGACAAATAGTGCCCGCCTATTCTACATCTGCAAGCCGTGGATGGTTTGAGCTTTCTTGTGTCCCGTCAAAAATCGCTGGCGCTCAACCTCGGCTTCAGTAAAACTTCCAACTGGATGTCCCTTGTTTGTTCCGTTAGCCATCCTATACCAGGTGCCTAGTTCATCTATCATTTCGGCATTGCTGCGATTTTTCCGAGAAAAGTGCCTTGTTGACCGATTTTGACGGTGCCCTAACAAGTGACAATGATGTGGATGTGTACCTAAAATCTCTTGTCTTCTTCCCATATTTTATTCTCCCATTCCCCTTCCCCAGTACACGGTAGCCAACCGGCGATGTCTTCTGGTTAACCTCACTGTCGTTCTTTGATTTTTTCGTCCCTTAGACTCTTGGTTGACGTGACCAACAAGAGGATCCTAGATTCTTACCGAACCAGCTATAGCTCGCAAACCTTCTCCAGTTTCCAGTTCTCCATTAGAGTTCACCGTGCAAGAGGCGGTACCAGACCCATTCGCCGATTTCCTCCGAGAACACCCATCTTTAACTGTGTCCCCTGACTATATAAAACTAGTGAGCACAGAGTTCAGCACCACATTATCACTAAGCGTACGCCGTGCCTCGCATCGCCACGTCGGCTCGCACAAGAGAAGCTACGTTTCGCTAGGAATGAGTTTAAGGACATTTTAGAGGTCCGCATTGCTGACACTCCAGCAGCCCTGGTCTTCACCCCTCCATATGGCGCCCCAAAAGAACGGCGACTGGCGCCCCTGCTTAGATTATCACGCGTTGGACGCTGCTACGATTCCTTATCGGTATCCTATACCAAACGTTCAGGACTGCCCTTTCGGCCTCCAAGGTACCAAGATTTTTTCCAAGATCGACCTTCCCAAAGCCTATCATCAAATTCCCATGTATCCAAAGGTCATTAGAGAACGGCCCTCACGGACCCTGAACGAGAGCGGGCGGAACTTTTTGTTTTTAAATCTGTGCTCATTTTCTCAGACATCCAATTGCGTTACGGAAGTACGTCACTGATTTCGTGGCAGACTACGGCATAAAACACTTTCGTGTTAAGAAGTGTTCAGAGGTAAGGTACAGCCCCTTCGGCCGCCAGCCTTTGTAAGTTTACTTATCCGTCAAGCACTTCCGCTACTTCTTCGAAGGCAGTCGCTTGACCCTCTTTTTCGATCATAAGCCATTTAGCCTTGCTTTTGGGTGCTGCTCCTGTGTGCGTCCGTTTTGGATGTTTTGTTTGTTTGTTTTGTTTGTTTTTTCATATTGCAATGAACCAACCAGCCCAACAGCGTGTCTTACTAAAGTAAAATTCAGTCTGATAGGTTAGCCCTACAAGAAGGTTGCGCTTCAGGGGCCCCTGCTTACGCGACAAAGACACTGAGAATCGATTTCGGCGCAATATGGATTATGAAGAAAATTGGGAGTATACAATTATTAGCCAAGGCAATCCCTTAGTTTCATTTAAATAGTCGAAGAGAGCGGAGCAGACATCCCTGCAACAGTAATCAATAATTGGTTTCTAGGGTTCTACGCCCCGAAACCACGATATGATTATGAGAGACGCCGTAATGGAGGACTCCGGAAATTTTCACCACCTGGAATATTTTAACGCGCACTGACATCACACGCTAAATGGGCCTCAACATTTCGCCTCCATCGAAATGCAGCCGCTCGTGACCGGGATTCCATCCCGCGACCTTTGGATCAGCAGCCGAGTGCCACAGCCACTGTAGACTACCATGGCGGGGCTGCGACACTAACCAAGTACAGTGGGCTCAAGTGATAAAATTTGTAGAATGTTATATATATTCCCATGTTCCGTAAATGGAGATTCGAGGAACCTTTTTCTCTCATATGAGTATTAGCGACAGACTAAGAAGTGGTCGATGGTTTCGATTTCGCCGGTTACGTTTGTATGCCAGCTACGTACAAGTAAAAACTCAATTGCACAATTCTGCAGTGTAATATAAATAATGAAACTTGTAATTGTCAATATACGCACCACTGTTTATCCCAGCAAGGTCTTAAATGTCTGAAATATTTAAATTTATCTACAGATAATGAGATATATACGTTTCGTAAACAAGCACTTCTATACCGCAGCGCCGCAACGTAAGCAGTGTCTGGAAAGACTGGTATTATATGCGGCTAATAAGTATGCCATTTCATTTAGATATAATCCGCAACGGCGTGGCACCCATAGCACACGAAAAGTTCGCAAGTTGGCAGTTATTAAAGAATGAAACATGTTCAGGAGAGCTGAATTTGTTGCCGCTCGAACAGCTGAGCCCATCAAAATAGATTCTGAATTTATAGGTCCTGCCGAATCTTTTGAGGGAAGTTTACGGAGTGCTGGCACAATAGCCAATAGCTCAACCATAAAAACGGGGTTGCAATCGGGAGATCTGACTGAGAGAGATCAAAATAAAAAGAAAAGGAGGAAGTCCTTATTCTTGCTTTTTCCTTCGATTGCGATTCGTCTATTTCTATAATATTACTTATATCTAGACGACGAAGGTAATCGTGTAATAGTGTATTTAAGTACCCAAACGGAATTTGTTTGACGTTGGGTGCTTAATGCCATCTAACTCTATATACGCCCTTGATCGACGTTTCCGTGCAGATTCAATAAGTCGGATTTGTGAGTTCAGGTGTTCTAGCTGCGCTTGTACGAGTACAATCGGAAGGTTATGGAGCCTCGGCTACTTAACTCCAGAAAATAAGCTGGGTTTAGTCATCAAAACTTACATTGATCATCTCTGAGGAGAATCGTATATTTTAAAATGCCACACCAGCGTCAACGTCGCCTTCTGCGCAGTGGCACAGAGCTGCTGCTGGTGTGCTTCAGTACAGTACAACCCATAGCATTATCGCGTATGTATAACTAAACCTTTTTTTCAAAAATTCCTAGAACGACTGCTCATAATTGATAACAGGAGGAAAGGAATGCCGCAGAAAGGCGGGGAGGTTAACCAGGATGGCGTCCGGCTGGCTACCCTATGCGCTGGGGGAATGGGAAAGGAGAATAAAAAGACGAGAGGGAGAGAGTGAGAAGAAGGAAGGGGAAGAACAAAAGATACATTTAAGATTGCGCTGTCAGACATAAACATTCGGTCAAACTTGTCATCCTCAAGAAGCACAAAGTGCCGAGAAACGATGAGGACGGTGTTCAATCAGCACCTTCACGAAAACTGGCCGATCGTACAAGTACAATCGCAGTGGCTGCCGCGGCCGGGATTCTCAACATTTCGCCTCCGTCGAAATGTTGAGAGCCGCGTACCGTGCGATGTCAGTGAACAAGAACCCCAGGTAGTCGAAATTTGCGGAGCCTTCTACGACGGTGTCTCTGATAATGGCATCTTTGTTTGGGGACGTAAAACCCCAGATATCAATCAATCAATTACAGTAGCGTAGGAGCAACTGCTTCCTTTCCGGGTCAAATTGTGGATAGCGGCACGGAAAAAGGTCGTGGGTTTCGTCGATGTCCCATACCTGCCATTCTGCACTGTCGGTCGCTCCATTTAATGCGTATAACGTGTCTTCGTGAAGGCAACTCCTAGCCAGAGTAGACAAAGAAGTGTGGCTTCACGTCGAGCAAGTCCTGACGGAGGGCGGAGATACAGCGAAAGGGTTCAGTTGATACAGTAGTGTACGCCTGACATTTGGTGGCGATATCAGCTCTCAGGCCTTACGAAATCGTCCGGAACTTTCAGGCTTCGCCGAGGCGCACTGTTAAAGCTTTCGCTTCCGAATTCGCATTTCGATTGCTCACATAATCTGATGCATTCGCCTTTCGTGTACACCCGCATCAAACAGCAGAAACGTTTTACGATGGAAGCGAAGCGCGTCGTAGAGGGGTTCACGCAAGAGCTCGTTGCTCAGTATCAGCGACGGGAACCCAGTGTTGCATAATTCGAAATCGCTACACTGCGTGCGCACTCACATTTGCTCCCTGTAAGGATGCAGGTATGCAACAATAAGCACACAGCGATGTCGTTCAGATATTTCAAAGTTCCTTGTTTACTAAATGCTGCAGCTTTTATCTCAAGCTCAGCCACGTTTCCCACTGTCGAGGAAAGATGCGTGCTAAAGCTTCCTACTTCTTAAAGGGACTGCCTGCCGCCTGTCATCAATTTCGTGTTCTTTCGCGCAAGAGAAATCATATCATTCGAAATGTAAAAGCGTACGCTTGTATCGCTGGAAAGTGAGTAGCAATTCTTGCAACAGAATTTTTCCAACTTGGCGGAGCGCCCCTATTCATGTCTGGCGACAGTAGCAACACTGCTTACTGTAATATAAAACACTGCTTACTTGCAATATAAAAAGGGGTCGACAAAAGAAAGTGGAGCCGCCCGGTTGTCATTTTCGCTGCTTACATATGCATTCCACAAGCCGATTCCCAAATATTTCGGCGAACTATTCAATGTACATTCAATAACGCCTGTTTGAAAGCCTAGCGTTCTTGCACTCCCGAAACGACTATGTGACACTGCAGGTCAGCATAGGTTCTATTCGGTGACGTTTCGGTGAAGTCAACTTAAGATATCTTTAACTGTCAAGGTATAGTGACCTCGTGTTTGTTTTAAGATAATCTATATACGTGAAAGCTAGAAAGTAAGAAAATACTTGGAAACAGTGTTGTGCCACCGTTCGGAAGCAAGGTTCCAGCGCGGTCTGTACATTTTCCCGTGGCCTCTAAGGACGCGCCACTGTCAGAGGTCTGGTGGTGACTAAGGTGATATGAACTACAGGGTTGAGAGGAAAGTGCTCAGAAATTGGAAGAATTGGGGTGAAGGGAGGTGAGATGGAAACAAAACCGCGTTTTTGTCGCTCTAAATAAACTCAGACGGTGCAACGGAACAATAAATATTGTTTATTGTTATTTATTGTCATACATTGGAAGGTCAAGATCACGAATACGAACTCCCTATACAAAATCTCCGAAAAATGTTTCATGACCCTTCTAATTTAAAAAAGAAAATTACGTATTGAAGAAACGCTACCAGATGTTTGTAAAGCAAAGCTATAAGTGATAAATCTATGGTTTCAAGCAAAATAACTGAACCTGCATCGGTATTTCTTGGTTTTTAGTTACACTTGGAATTTGATCCACAACGGCAAGAGTGGCGCCACCTGTCATGTTTTTCATGAGTTTCATGGTCAAGTTGAAAATGTTGTTCCTTTCTGATGTTCTACAAGCATGCTTTTTGCAGTCATTTCGAGGGACGACCTTCTAATTTTTTTTTTCCTACCACATCCGAAGATAATTTCCCAGGCGGTAGACATACCCTTTAATGCTACCTCGAAGAGTGGATGTTGCATGCTCAGTGCATTCAAAATCTTCTGTTTGCACCAAGAAGGCCGTAGAGGGGAATGCGAACAAGTTATGCTATAGGATCGCTCTTGATGCCATCCTGTGGTTCAGTGTTCAGAGTGTCAAAAGGATTGTTGGCTTCTCCGAACTATTACGCGTGCACAAGACGAGCAGGGCGCGAAAAATATAAACAGCAGAGCCGACCACGGTTTTGTGAATGCAGCTATGGAGGATGTCAAGATGCCTCAGAGTGTGCTGCGCTTCAGAGATGTGCATAGCTCGGGTGGATTTAACACCGAGGCCAACGACTGTCCCATAGGGTACTCCATCTTACGAGGACTGTGTTTCCCTCAATGTTGAAATTTTTCACTGCCAGCAATATACAGGATTAACACTGACACGCGCGCTTGTTTTTCTCGTTTTCATGTTAACCGCGTCACACCTTCTAAAGGCTCTTACTTGGGTTATCAGTCAGCGCAAGCAGCGCCCGAAAGTACGCGTAGATTCTTGAATAATGTTTGCTAGTGTTCTGCTCAAATTGCCTCTACGGCGTATGAAGCTAACAGCGCGTTCTTGCACTCATGTGAATACCAGCGATAACACTGGAATGTGCTATAACGCGGGCACAGAAGCCGGCGAGTTTCGTCGCAGATAAAATGATCAAACTCCGACGACTGCGTTAGCCTTATCTTTGTACTGTGACATTGTAGTAGTATCATGGTAGTACTGTATTTTAGCATGATACTGTAGTACCGTGGTAGTACTGTATCATGGTAGTACTACAATGATGTAGTACTAGTACTATTATTGTAGTACTATCATCGTAGTACTCTATATAGTTAGCCTAATCATTATACTGTGACATTGTAGTACTATCATTGTAGTACTGTATTGTATCATTGTAGTACTATATTGTATCATGTAGTACTGTATTATATCATTTCAGTACTCTATCGCTCGGCGGAGATGCCCCCAACGAGGAGTTCGTTCTTGCCTGGTTTGAAGCGATAGAAGTCTGCGTTCTCCAACGTCAAAGCCACGTGACATATGGTGGATACGCTGCTTCATTCGTGCACCGCACACCACCTTCAGGCTATCACGACTACGGTACATCTTCTAACATAGAAGTTGTCAAAACTGGTTACTGTAAGTGTAGTTCCTCATCAGGAGAAACTTAAATTACCAGGCAACAGCAGTGCAGTTCGACAATATGCTGAAAAATGATGTAGTTAATGTTAAGAAAATTATTATCACAGAATGCGAAGTGCACTAAGATAAGAGCGCTGATTCGAAAACTCCGTATTATTTGCAGTGCTGTAAAAGAAACAGAAAAAGAGAACGCCAGCGCAATTAGTCGGTCTTGAAGCAACTTGTAAATATATTTACCTGAAATTCTTGCGAATTCTTCATTATTGTATGAAGAGGGCGCATGATGACGTAAGAGGTGGCTATCAAAAATTTGCAAATTGGCTACATAGAACAAGCAAAAAAAGAATATTTCCGTATTTTTCTTTTCTCCTTTTGCTTCTTTGTCAGTTGAGTAATAAAATCTTTATGTTGAGACACATGGTCCAGCTGTAGCCTACCTTTCGATCTTTCCGAGTCTAAATATAGAAAATACAAAACAGCAGCAACACGTAAAGAAGCACACGGCAAAAAAGAAAAAAAGCATCTCTATATGGCTTCCAGAGCCGAAATCACTGCAAAGAACATCTAATATTTAGCTTGAACACGTATACAGCGACTCTAGACTGACTCTATAGTGTGAACTACAGGAATTACGATGATAATAATAATAATAATAATAATAATAATAATAATAATAATAATAACGTATGGCGTTTTATTTCCCAAAACAACGATACAGTTTGGGAGACGCCGTAGTGGAGAGCGACCACTACAGCGTCTTTTCTATCGACGTGGTTATTTTAACGCGCACTGGCATGCCACGGTACATGGGCCCATAACATTTCGCCTCCATCGAAATGCGGCTTCCACGGCCAGGATAAAATCCCGCGACCCTCGGGTTGGCAGTCATGGGCCACAGCCACTAAAACACCCCGGCGGGGTCGGCTGCGGCAGTAATAGTATTATGAAGGTCACTTGCACTTTGCACAATACTTACGACATTCAATACTCTCTTCGCTGTGATCATCGTTTACGTTCAATTTGTTCTGTTCTTGCTTCCTTGTAGCGTTTTTCATGTGTTCCGTATATGTTAAAGCGAGGCGGCGCAGCCTTCCTACAATGAACCACTTCTTAAAAATTTTAAATTCTAAACAAAGGAGAATTCCATTAGTATCCCTATTTTACAAAGAGTAAAAAGCATCACAGTAAGACACGTGCCTTGGTATATCATATGACTGGCGACTTGACACCGTTCCTCGAATGACCTTTTAAAGAACACGTGGATCAGGATTTCTTTGCTGCCAGGCAACCTATTCCTCTGTGTGAGTATAAGCGCAGAATTGCGCAATCGTTCTTTGAAATTGAATATCTCCTTGTGCCTACACCAAAGCACTTTCACATATATAGTATAGGGGAAACACTGGACTGCCAGTGTGTGGGCGCTTTCTTCTTTTTTTTTTCTAACCCTATCGATTTTTTTTTCTGTGATCACTGACATCGTACACGACTTTTGCAACAAGGAGGAACGTAGTGGCTTTGAAAACGGCTGAAACGGAGCATGACATTTCGAAAGGGGTTCCAAAAACGCCCACTGTAAATTGAAAAATAAAATGACGAAAGCCTACAGGGAGGAGGGAAGCGAGGACTGTATGAGAGAAAAATTTGTCTCCCCGTTGCGCAGCAGTTCGCGTGTGCGTCGGAGCATGCGTAATATTTGGAAGGAAGTAACGCCGCCCACTCTGGGTGTGCTTGTAGGACTCGCCAACGCGGGCGATGGCGGCATAAGTGGACGGGCTGGACTAGAAGATAAGGGTTCTTGACCAGACAGAGCCTTGCTCTTCTGTCTACGCCTTGCTAGAGCTGCTTTTCGTGCAGTTTGATCCTCAACGAGCAACTCAAGCCCTTATCCTCGGCGGGTGAAGAACCATGGCTGACGTATAAGATGCTTCGCGGGAACTCCAGCAGGGGTGAACTTCCGATTTCGGATCTTTCCTTCCTGGGATGCTTCCGAGAGCTTTCGCATCGCTTCCGATGCTCGTGGGGGCACGGGTTTCCGTCTGGACCTGTATTCTCTCAAATTCTGGAACTTGGTTGTTATACCCCATGTAGCAGCGAAATGGCTAATGTAAGGGATGCGTGCGGATGTCTCTGAATACCGCGCGTAAGCGGATGGTGCCAAGTGTAGCGGAGTCGGCAAGTAGGGAACGTGTGACGTGGAAGACACAGCGGGAACTGGGAAGCGACGCAAATGAGAACGGAAGGAACGTTTCGAGAATAGAAGCACTTCCTCCTTTCTGGGTCGTGAGGAATATCTGTAAATGCGAAATCGCGCACAGAAAGCTATGTATAGTGTCAACGTCACGTGAACTAGAAATAAAATGTGAAGCGTAGCACAGTTTGATAGAAGTCGACAAAGAATAACCGAGAGATACGGGGAGGCGTACCGCCAGAAACACTAAGAGGCACCTAAAATAAGGGACCCGACTCGGAAAATACTTTTGCGCTTATTCCAGCAAGTCTTCATTCGTGATCGCTACCTTGATGCGTGAAACGGCCGGCCGACCTGTGGTGGGCAGCACATAGTAAGGAGAAGATCTGTAAAGTCATTTCAAAGACGGCATTCAGACAGAGGGAGAAAGTGAGGGCAGAGGTGGATGAATAAAGGAAATACAGCAAAGTGAACGGAACGTTGTCCTCTCTGCTGCTCTATATACATAGGAACCGCTTATGATATGCATATTATGATTCTTATGTTGTGACCTGTCACTTATGTTCGTCATGCAGTCATGTTGTGCCATACAAATTTTAGCATACATCCTATTAACGAAAAGGCCAGGAAAGCACCAAGACCGTGGCACGTATATCATGCCGCTCATAAAATGGACGTCATGATTTCCATGTTATGACCTGTCATTTATGTTCGTCATGCAGTCATGTTGTTGCATAACAATTTTTGTATACATCCCATTAACAAAACGGTCAGGTGAGCACAAAGTTATAGGCGGCTAGATAGATGGATACGCTCAAAGTCGCCGAAGTTCACCAGGAAATGCTTCGCATTTAATACGTTGGGACAGCCTGGTGCCAAGAAGGACTGCTGCACGTTCGTAAATGGAATGGGAGCTCATCCTAAGACGCGAGAAAGAGGCCAGGCCCCTTCGAGTCATTGCTGCCGGCACTTTGGGAAGTGCTTTTTGGAAGCACCGCCGCTTTGAGAACTGAACGTGTGCTAGGCATTGAAAAGCGTGTATTTCTAGGTGGTTTCTGCGCGGGTGGTCATGAAGAAATGGATGGCCACGCAAAAAAAAATAAAAAAAATAGGGATACTGCACCGGCCTCTGAACAACAGTGACTTTTGTCACCTAGGCCGACCATACTGCGGTGTTGCGCACCTTTCTCTGCATGGGGGCGGGGATAAGAACCCTTCCCCGCCTTTTTTGTCGCCGACTGGCGGAGCTTTGCTTGCCTTCATCGGAAAAAATTCTTCATTTCCGCCCTGGAACGCACATCCAAAAAAAAAAAAAAGCAAGGAGATGTCCGCGTCCTGCACAGCATCGCGATACAAACGATAAATCATAAAACATTCCACTAGTGAGATACAAATACATTTTGGAAATTTACCTAGATACAGAGGTACACATGGCCATAAACATTTAAGAGAAACATCGGGATAGTCTTGTATCGCTAACTACAACCTGCAGCGCAAAAGAGGACAAGGACGAAGACAAATAGGTAAGCAGAAGGAGGAGAGATTGATGATTTCTGGGGTTAACGTCACAAAACCACAATATGATTATGAGAGACGCCTTAGTGGATTGCTCCTGAAATTTAGACCGCCTGGGGTTTTTTTAGGTGCACTGATCGTGAACTAAATGGGCCTCAACTTTTTTACAGTTATAAGTTACTGAAAAAGTAACTAGTTACCGGTAACGCGTTACCAGTAACTAGTTACTGCCCAAGACTGCTTCGGGTCAGCAGCCGAGTACCATAGCCACCAGACCACCATGGCGGTACAAAAGCAGGAGAGAAAAAATAAAGAAAACATGTATGTCTAAATAATTCACAAGCACGATGCGGCGTATAGACAGTCAGCCATTTAGGCCAGTGACTCTCACATGTCGAAGAGGGGCTCCTACAACCGTCTAGACTGATGATGGTTGTAGGCCGCCCTCGGAAAGTCTTTTTTTTTTTCTAATATACTGATCATCAAGCCTACACAGTGTAGACTGGAGTCTCGCGTCGCTTGTCAACGCAGGAACATCGGAATGGGATGTTGACCATCGGCCGTTCCAATGCGACAGCTGCATGGGTTGACGAACGCAGTCATAATTCACAGCTAACCCTGCATCGGATAATTATTTGGGGATATGTTGTTGTTGTTGTTGTTGTTGTTGTTGTTGTTGTTAACTTATCTATTGTGACACAGGCGTTAAACAGGCAATTAATACAGGTATATTAACGCAGTAGCTAGTTGGTACGCACATGTCACTCTTTCCAACTTTCAGTGGCTTGCGACTGATTTGTTTCCGAGAGGTTAGTTAATGCTTTCCATGTCTGGTTTCGCGAATTTTTCGATGGAAAATGCCTATATATTGCGAGGTAATTAAGGTGCAAGGGGCGGCTGTCTTACATTACTGTTTACCGGCTCATGCTGCTCTTGCCTTACTAATGATTAAGTATCCATGTTAGAAGCTCTATTGTTAACGTGAACCAGAGAACACATAAATCTACAGTGCTTGTTTTTTCCGGGCGTCATCCCTTGCTTCTTTCAATGTATCATCACAGGGAAAGGAATATGAATACGCATTTGCTATTCCTCTTAATATGCCCTCCTAAAGGCGCAGCACTATGCAAATGCTCTCATTCAGGCACGCTGCCTGTGCTTCGCAGTAATTAAAGTTACGCGCCGACTGCGAACGCTGTAAGACACGTGTAGCTCAATGCGCTGCATAGGTAGTTTCTCGAGCAACACGCGCGGTTCTGCCACGTCTATGTAGGAGACTTTCTTCGAGGAGGAATTTCAATGCAATATCGCTAAGCCTTTGCATGTTCCAGCAGCATGGTTCGACCTTTCGTCCGTCAAGCATTCACATAGGTTGCTCCTTACGCCATTTGGGCTTCTCTTCGCAGTTTTTTTTTTAACTTTCCAAGGCAGAACAACGACAACAAAAAAGCGCTGACATAAGTCCGCAGAAATACGAGCCTGAACACGCGCGTGTACGATACACGCGTATTGAGTTTTCATAAACAGGCTGAGTGTATAAAAGGCGCAATGCATAATGTAGTATTCCAGATGAATTGAAAGCAGGCACTTTTCAATAAGTTACGACAGGCGGCACAGAAAAATAATGAGGTTGACATGGCCGCAACCGCAAGCAATGTACAATATTTGATGTCGGTTCTCTTTATTCGCATTTATTTCGACGTGAAAGCGTTAGTTGGACGTAATGTTTTCATTTGTCCTCGCACGTTTCATTTATTTCGTTTTGTGGCGTGTCGTAAAGTGAAACCGTTTTACTTGACTGCTTTGAATATCCTGCCATACCGTACACTATATTTGTCCTTCATTTCAGGCTCATATCCGAATGAAAAAATGGTGGATATCAGCATTAGCTAGTAAAAAATAACAGAGAAAAAATAGAGCAAAACTTGAAGAGCAGAAAGGCAATTGTGGGACTAAAAATCACTTTATAGTATATTGACTTATTATTATTATTATTATTATTATTATTATTAGTAGTAGTAGTAGTAGTAGTAGTAGTAGTAGTAGTAGTAGTAGTAGTAGTAGTAGTAGTAGTAGTAGTAGTAGTATAGGAGGTATAAAACCATATTCGCTTCGAAAAATATAATAAGAGATTGTATGCAGCAATGAATCAAAGGTCTCACCTGCTTTCCTAAGACGAGCATGCATCTTTGAAAAAGTGATCGAAAAGTGAGTAGTGAGTTCCAGATGGCCTAGAAGGTAATAAGAAGTTGTATGCAGCAATGAATCAAAGTTCTCATCTGCTTTCCTTAGATGAGCATTCATCTTTGAAAAGGTGATGGAAAAGGTGAATAGCGAGTTCCAAATAGCCTACAAGCAACCAGGGTACTCGCGCAAGTAAATTTCCGAATTGAATAAAGCTACACGAACTAATAATCTTCAACCCTCGGGTAACATAAAGAATATTTCCGATTTCTTATTTTAAAGAAGCGAAGTAATGCGTTTCACGTTGTCTGTACAGCTAGGACACGCTGGTTTTAATCCTCCATCGCATGTTCTCTCGTTGTTAAACACGCTTAAAGACACCTCCGTAACTTTTAAATGCGAAGCAACGGAGATTGCGATATCTGAAGCGCGTTTATAACGACAATAACAAGGGAGGTAGGGGGTGGGGGTAGAGTAGAGAGGGTGGGGTGAAGAGGGGGCGTAGGGGGTGGGGGAAAGAGGGAGCGTATAAGCCCGCAGGTTTCAATTACACCACCACTGCTTTCGAGGCATATCTTGGCAACAAACACGATTGTCTCGCACAAGATTCAATCAGACCTGTATGGATCTGTCTGCACTACTATTCCTCTAACTAGATAGCAAGAACTGCTTTTGCCTCTACCAGTATCCTAACGAAATAAAACTTTGATACAACGCTGTGTGACAGACCTTAATTTATAACGCACACGGGTAGAATGGCATGGTATATACCGCTCAAGTTCGAACATTCGAGTAATCGCACACTCCTTGATCATATAATCCAGAAACTGAGGCACTGCGACAGAACGTTCACAGCGACCTGCTCAATCAGCGTGCTTTGTTACTCTTGCAAAGGAAACAAAGCTACAAGAAGAGCTCTCAACCTTTCATCTATATTACACAATATGAAGAGTGTTCCTTTGATCAAACAGTGGCTTTTTCTTTCCTTTTCCTTTCTTTTTTTTTTTTTGCCTGCAATGAAGAAAGTATTGTTGTCCTGAGTAAGACGCATGGAGAGACACTCTATGTCGTATTTTCGTGCACGTTTGTTCAGCAGTGTTTTGCCGCTTGTCAGCCCTCCTATGTTTCCGAGCAGGAGTACGGAAACTAATAGCGCGCAGCAGAAGAGCTGACCCAAAATGCGTCTTCCCAATCCGCTGGTATTGTGAAAACGCAATATAGACTTAGCGCGTCGGGTCGAATACAACTCGCTTTGAACCGTGGCAGCCGGCAGCGAAGGAAAATATTGTCCACCTGATTTCTCTACCTTTCTTTTGGGACGCCCGCGCGTGTGTCTTCTCCAATTTAGTCTTTAATACGGCAGCGTTATTTGATATTTGCGGGAGCTGCGTACTGTAGAAAGAACAGGCGACTAAAATAAGCCGTAACAAAAAAGCTAAGGCACACGTTGAGGACCTAAGTATCGCCAATGCGCGGCGGGCTAATCGGTGAGACGAAAGCTACGGACGCGAACGCGTATGTATGTGATTGATTTATGGGGTTTTCCATCCCAAAACCACGTTTTGATTATGAGAGACGCCGCAGTGGATAGCAGAAGATGCCTAGAGGACATATTTGCACTATATCAGTGCTTAAAAATTCCGCTAGTTCTGGTTGTACCTCCAGGACTAGCCCTTTCGAATACTGACAAAGTTGAAGACAACGTATATGGGGAACTTCTGATATTGTCAAACTCCTGGGAAGATCCCAAATTTGTGCAGCTCCTGGAAAAAATAGGTTGGGACACTAGAATACAAATGGCGTGGCGAAGGTGTAGTTACCGAAGCTGCACCCAGGAATAAAGCAAGGGTACCATATTGCCTCCATTTGTATTCAACGTTTGTGTCAATGAGTTCAAAATAACATTAGAAAAAAAAACAATCTCTATCTTCCAGTCCTTGCCAATAGGTGCGACAGGTCTCTCGGGCGATGAAGAGGAATGGTTACATGTTACCTGAGGAGAGCACAAGAGATGCACGGATTTGCCAATACGTGTGGCAATAAAGTAACCTGTTTACGTTTTAATCTGGGAGAGAAGAATGAGGAAATATGATCTTTATCAAAGAGATGGGCGATGGCGTATAGCGTCAATTCAACATCAATTAAAGTCCATGCCAATGAACACTGGGCGAGATATAATCAGTCAAGGTGTCAAACTTGGTCAGAAAGGTCTATATTTTTTCTCGAATTGTCTATCGCTTTTCTGGGAGATCAAGGGTGAACCACGTGATTCGATAGATGACATAGAAAGATTCTAAAATTCTTCATACTGATTTTAATGCATAGCAATCCTTCTTACTTAGGGTATCGCGTCTCCGAACATCAATTTGCCAAAAACTGCAGACAGGCTATGTCATCACTGGCGTCCCCTGCGGGAGCCAGATAACTGAAGTGTCTTCAACAAAGAAAAGACACACTATTTATACATCCTCGATGTCCCGCTCATGCATTGAGGTCACCTTTCTCGTGAGAGCCATGAGAACGTTCGATATGTTTAGAGTGGAGCGTTCCCTGAATAGAAACGCAATGTAAACTGAATTCGGCTTTTTGCTCATCCAGTTTTCCAACCATCGCACTGATATTAGGTGGATGAATAATCAAAAAACGTCCGCGCCCACATTTCACGAGAGTCCTTGCACGTATGTACACGTCGCATATAAAAACGTATGTGCGGACCCTCCTAAGTACACTCCGTACAAGCGCCAAAGGCGACATGTCGAAGCTCTTAGGGCGAAAATGGTGACCTCGACACGGCGGCGCAAATGACGATGTCATTTTATTTTCCAGGTTCAATAAACCAAAAAGCATGCGTATGACGCCGAGAGCAGAAACACTACTATGGAGCTCGTACTACGAATAAGCCGTAGAGAAAACATACAGAATAGCGTAAAAAAAGATCAGTAAACGAGGATAATGGGATGGATATTATGAAGCATGGGATGACAAATATGACGAGACGATAAGAAGGCGAACAGGAAGGTAAACACGAAATGATAGTCGATACATCCAAGAATAAACGGAGATTTTCAAAGGCAGGCTCTGTGTAAAGACCAGCCGAAAGGATTGAGGGGTGGAAGGTAAACGACGTATCCGGTGGGCAGAAGAGCCAAAACAAGCCTAAGCCGGCTTTCTGGTTTCGTTTCCGGAAACAGCCAGTGCGAGGTTATTCACGTCGAAACGATAGAGCACACTGCTCAATGGGGAGCGGCAGAAGGCAAACGTCATACGCCCATCGCCTACGACTGGAAGTATTCATCAAGCTGTTTGCCTTAAGGATATCGTCGAATGTCGCTGTCTGTCTGTCCTACAAACAGGAAGCAAAAGCAAGAATGAGCACTAAGGACTCTTTGTTCGCCGGTGCTTTGCTTTTGATGAGAAAGTGTTTTCAGCCAAATGCCGATCTCACTTATAGGTACATCGAACCATAGGGAACCTCGTCGGTGCTATCACTTCGCACAGAAGGCTGCATGCGTTTCTAAACACCACTTCGTGTAGTATACATTATCGGGGCACAGGCTGCCTCGGTGCCTGGTCATTGCTTCAAAGCGAAGACAGCAAAGCACAGAGTGGACAAGTATGCTGTTTTATGTGCTCTGTTTTCATTTCCTGGTCGACTTTCTTAGATATTATCACAAAAATGCTTCTCATTGGCGCGCCCCATAAAATGTTCTCGGATATCTTCGTTATCTATCATACGTCACGATGTCGTTAGCACAAAACCAAACTTATTAGTTCCTTCATTTTCGGTTAAAGGTTTCTGACCTAAAAGAGAACATAACGCATGCCATTTACTATCGCACCCTCCTCATCTCCAAGGGATCATGACTACATCTGCACCCCTGAATCACACTTTGAGCATGACTACATCTGCACCCCTGAATCACACTTTGCGCCTGACCCGCCACGGTGGTCTATTGGCTACGGTACTCGGCTGCTGATCCGAGGGTCGCGGGATCGAATCCCGGCCGCTTCGGCTGCATTCCGATGGAGGCGAAATGTTGAGGCCCGTGTGCTGTGCGCTATCAGTGCACGTTAAAGAAACCCAGGCGGTCAAAATTTCCGGATCCCTCCGCTACGGCGTCTCTCATAATCACAGCTGGATTTGGGACGTAAAACCACAGAAATTAATCATTTTGAGCCACGACATGCACTTGGACCCTACACTATACTGACAGTATAATGGCAATCACAATGTTAATGACTAATGCCTGTTATGCTAAAGGTATTTTTGGATCATTTCGGACATTTTCGAATAGTGATATTCCCCGTCAGTCGATACACGAAGTCGGAGGTCACGCACATGTCCGCGAAAATTGTCATAATCTACAAAATGATACAAAACCAAATTAAACAAGTTGTAAAACCTGCAGGTACGCTCCTCGGCGAAAATTCATTCACAATGTCGGCCAAGCTTGTTGGCGTTGCTCTTTTTAGGTTGGGCACGTATACATTTGAAGTCCGACGACACCAGCAGAATGCGGCTGGGTTTCATTGCGTCCCCTCCATTGACTGTATCCCGCACTGGTGGTAACATCTCTCGCAGAAGCTGCATCAGCCATCCTAGACCAGCACGCGATGCGCTATACTGCACGTAACAGTGGCAGTGAGGACATGCGCATAAATTTCCGCAGTAAGTGACAGCTTTTCAGGATAGGCATTGCGATACGTATGCATACCGCGGGCCAGAGGCCCGCGGCCTATAGTTGGCACCTAAAAGGCGCGTTGCGTGGCCAATCGACTCGACGACATTACTTTTCCTGCATCAGGCTCTCACCTTAGCCTGCAGCATGTTCGGTATTTTAGAGCGAAAGCTCTGCTGCTCCATGTCTCGCAAAGTCATTTCTATGGTCGCGGAGCCTTGAGCCGCCAGAGGGCCGGAGCACAAGCGAGATACGTCACATCCCGTGGTCCGCTGCGCTACGACATTAACCGGTTTTCTCTGCTCGCACACACCGCTGAGCCTCCTCCGCTGAGCCTCCTCGCTCCATTCCTCGGATTTCGACGCTCGCTCGTGCTTTCTTGTAAGCGCATGCATGCACTTGAGCCCAAGTGAAAGGCTCACTGCAGTCATCTAGAACATAGAGCTATACGGCTGGCTACGAAATCTCAAGCAAAGGCATAGTTGCCTGGTGAAACACCGCAGCAAATGGTGGCCGGATTAGGACGTTATAGAGAAGCCAAACATACATTTCGCTCATGATAACTAAGCCTAGAAGAGTTAGACCTCAACCAATCTCTAAAATCATATTTGATTTATACATTATTGAAAAATTTTGTGAGGCTATGTACAGCTTCGCTTGTGGCATCAATTGCGCGGATCCCTGGCGGCAGACGAAACTAGTAGAAAGTGTGTGTGTGTGTGTGTGTGTGTGTGTGTGTGTGTGTGTGTGTGTGTGTGTGTGTGTGTGTGTGTGTGTGTGTGTGTGTGTGTGTGTGTGTGTGTGTGTGTGTGTGTGTGTGTGTGTGTGTGTGTGTGTGTGTTAGTGAGGGGGTGGAGGAGAGAGAAAGATAGAGAGTAAAGTAGACCTGTGGAATAAACCCATTCTCGTAATATTTTTTATCGTCTACATCGTGAAAACACCCTGAGGTAGGAATCAACTCCTCAGTACAGAAGACAGGTTTGATTGCTCTTGACGGTACAGTGGGGCCGGCATACTGCAGCATACTGCATACTGCACATACTACCGAAGGCTCTTTCTTCCTGCCTAGCCTTTGCGCAGCTATGCCATAACTAAATATCTCCGCCTCTTCTATCTACGGCATAGTCAATGAGCGTACCGTGTTCCGACCGCTCAGAGTTTTTCAAGTGCATGATAAAGGTTACCGCTTTAGGAGCAAACGCTCAGTGCCTCAAACTGCCCTACTCGGTTCTGTCATGCCTATACTTTGCCCTCTACAGTCGTGTGAGCGAATACACTCAACTAGCTAGGCAATGCCTCAACATCAATCCAGTCAGACGTGTGTGGTAATGCGAACATGCAAAAAGTGTCTACCAAACTTTGGGTAGGTATTTGAGATGTCAGTCGCAGTAACTTCGGCGATAATATTAGCGCCGCAGTAGTTGCTGCCCTTCCGGTTATAGAATACAGTAGTTAAAGGGATCGAAGTTGCTTCGAAGAGCTTGTCTCGGGGATTATTCCGAAAGCCAGAATATTGCTACAGAACGCTTTTAAAACTTGATCACATTTCCTCAGGAGAAGTAAAGACATTCCGAAGAAGTTTGATCGTGTGGTCCATTGAGTGTTGTCTGCATCTCTCTCATTCGGAAAAGCACATGCCAAACAGAAGTTTTGAGAAATGGTTCACGTTCCCAAAAATTCTGCAAATCCCACGCACTGCAGGAATCGCACTGCAGTCAGCTAGGAAATTGCTTTTGACAAATATAATGGCATTCAACGAAGTGTGACGAATACGATGAACGTCATTTCGCGGAGATCATGAGTGCGTGTGTGCCTAATGCGGGCTATACCAGTAATGTCGACAGCACCTTGGTGAATAAATGGTAGCTCGTGGTACGAAGTAACTTTGGCACTTATATTAATCGAAAGCACAGACGTCTCCTTTGTCGAAGAAAAATAAACGCTATAGGCACGTACCATGAGCATTATTCGATGAAGTATTCTTGCTTGATCCAGCAAAGTTGGAAAGAAGCGCACCAAGTGATGGAAGAACATATGCAGTGTTTGTTACACTTCTAAGATGGCACTTAACGTTCAATTAACGTGCAACTGACGTGCAGTTGACGTTACACGTGCCCCACCAGCAGAACCGCTGGTGCATTAGGTTTACTGACATGTACCCCGTTGTAGATGGCGCCATAGCGTAGAGGTAGCATGCTTGCTTGGCACTTCGGAGGCCTGCCTTCGATACCTACCTGCTGTTCGGTAACCCTCCTAAAATAGAAGCTTCGAAGCTTCCTGCTGTCTTTTTGCGGACGACGTGCGAAATGGGAGCAGGAGGTTGCTCGCCTTTACGTGGCTACAGCCACGTTAAGGCGTCAACTTAACCAGGTTAACGCGTACTTTCACTTGACGCCGCTATGATGAGGTTTCTCGGAGGTGAAGTGTTTACCGCGCATCTAACTGGACACGCTTGACCAGTGGACAGTGTTCAGTGAAACCGAAATGGAGCCTAGCAGTCCTTGTTGAGGATGGACGCCTTTGAAGACGCTAAACGGCGATGTTCGTGAGTCGAGGGATTGAATGGAGCCGTTATCACGCACATTTCGTGCCTACCACTTTCCCAAATATTTCAGCGACTCAATGACAATTTATTGTTTGCAGTTTCTCTGCCAGGGTGTCATCATTGAGCGCGGTTCTCCGTACGTTTGCGAGAAGTGCTCGTCCTGACCCTCTGTGATCTCACAACGCATGCAAAGGTGGGACAGAGGTTACTGACCCAGCCTTCGCATTGATCAGCTCGGCAAAGTTATCTTTTTTAGGCCAGCCCACGTACTTGGCGCTCCTTTTTCTTTCGCCAAACACGACACCTGTGACAGTTCTTCGGGCTATTAACTCCAGCGTCAGCGAGGACCTGTTTTTAGGACGGCGCAGGGAAGTGATAGCCCGCCCTGTGGCACTGAGTGGGTGTCAGAACGTCCTTTCGCTGTCTTGAACAGACGCCTACCTCTCTTTGCGACATGAGGATATCAATAGACTTCAAAAACTGAATCCTGTGTTTCGGCGGCGCTCCTACGCGCGACCCGCTGTGACGAAAAATGTTCACAAGAAATGCGAAACGGGCGTCTTCAATTTCTCCCTTTCAGTCCAAAATCCAGCATTTAGCTCCGCGTCCCCAATTAGCACCAGACGGTGAAAAAAAGAAAAAAGACAGGAGAGATACAGAACCTGAAAGAAACTGCCTAACAGTCCCAGGATTCCATATGCATCCATACCCAATAAAGCGGACGGAGGGACGACCGCCTTCGTAGCTCAGCGGTAGAGCATCGGATGCGATATCCGAAGGTCGTGGGTTCGGTTCCCACCGAAGGCACGTTTGTCTTTTCGTCCACTTTAATTCCTCTCTACTTACCCCAAAATTACAATATCATAATTACGAATCCTACGCTTTCCTAGGCTTCAATGTTCGTTGTTCCATTTACTTATATACAATATATATATATATATATATATATATATATATATATATATGTATATATATATATATATATATATATATATATATTCTTCCTGTATTTAGCACTGCTGCGCGGTTAATACGGAGCCCGTAGCAACATGGCACTGCATTTTCATAAAATTTTCCATTATTTCTTTTTTTCCTTCAAGCAAGGCGCAAGAAAGACACAGACGGATGTTCTGGTCAGGTAATAAAATTGAGTTTCGTAAGCACGACATTCATCGTCCATGTAGTCAGGGGCAAAGCCGCGCCCGCCGCACGAAGTGCGTGCTATGTAACGTACCGTATATTTCCAAGTTGAAGTATTATAACCAGCATCACAACCTGCCCTTGAAGGGGTGCATTGTTATAGCGAAGGGGTGTTGCGAGTACCTTATTCGTTTTCGCTGTGAAAAGCACTCGGAATATGTTGCCTATTGAGTTTGATGGTAGCGCACGCAGGACACGGACACCAGGGAGACACACTTGACACACCACAGCGCTAACTTTCAACAAGTGATTTATTTTTCCGCAGATCCCGCTTGTACATATACCCTCAACAACGTTAGACGCCACGTGTGCACTGCTTAGAACTGTGAACGATGACAAATGGAAATCACCTAAAGCGACAGGAGTACATATTTCGTGAACATGGCAAAACACCTTCAATGAGTCGCATTTTTTACCATGTTGCTACCTGGAACAGCGAAAACCACACCCAAAAGCACTTTAGCGAGAGCACATGTATTCAAGTTCTTTTTCAGACAGCATAATTGATGCCCTACTTACGCATGCGTCCCCAGATTTCGAAAAGGAACTTGAATACATGTGCTCTCGCTAAAGTGCTTTTGGGTGTGGTTTTCGCTGTTCCAGGTAGCAACATGGTAAAAAATGCGACTCATTGAAGGTGTTTTGCCATGTTCACGAAATATGTACTCCTGTCGCTTTAGGTGATTTCCATTTGTCATCGTTCACAGTTCTAAGCAGTGCACACGTGGCGTCTAACGTTGTTGAGGGTATATGTACAAGCGGGATCTGCGGAAAAATAAATCACTTGTTGAAAGTTAGCGCTGTGGTGTGTCAAGTGTGTCTCCCTGGTGTCCGTGTCCTGCGTGCGCTACCATCAAACTCAAGATGCTCTACCAACAAGCCCACATTGCCACCCTCATATGTTGCCTAGTTACACAACAGCTTCAAGCTGACAGCGCAGGCATGAAATTTTGAATCCCGTTTTCTGCCGTGCGCCCGAGTGCACTCCACGCGCACTTCGCGAAATTATTTAATGGTTTTTCGCATACGAATCGCATGTGCAACTTCCATATTGAAAGTAAGGAGACGTTTGCCACTGAAGCTCGCCACACTTGCGTCTGGCACCACATTTTGGTGGCAGTAGACTTCATGAATTCCAAGGCAGTTCTGCGCACCTCAAATTAAATTGAGCAAACTTGCAGAGAATAAATGACATATTCTGCGTACTAACAGCCCTAGAGGCCATTCTCGAAGCAGTTTTCTGTAGATTCCTGATTGTTATTCTGTCAGATAATGTACATCTATGGTACCAGCCACGTATAAATAAATATGCGTCTATTTCGCGCCGTTCGAGAGAAGGTGAATATCGTTCAGGTTTAGCAAAGTAAAAAAAAAAATTATTAAGGCAACCAATATTTTCGACAGCACACGTCGTCTGCTCAAATTTATACATTTTCGTTATTCTCATTAGGACGAAATTTGGCAGAACGATTGCCGCCGTCTCTTAGGCTCTTAAGCGAGGTCGTTCGTTGCGACTTAGTTACTGCAATATCGGATAAAGCACTCTTAATTACAGCAATACTAGCACTAGGTTCTTACGTGAAAGTTCCTGTATGCTAAAAAAGGACATGAATTATGATATTATATCAAAGTAAAAGTACTGCTCTCGTCGATACAACGGTCGGTGGAAGTCTGCGGTCACAGTCTCGTTTTCGTACACTACAAGAGACGCTATATTCAACGTGGTACCGTAAACATTCTTCACGAAGTCCAGCAAAATGTAGCAGCAAAAAACTGAACGAGATGGAAAGTTCAAAAGCAAGGTTTAGTTTTTGACGCGTCCCTCATTTTACGGAGAACTAGCGGTAGTATAGAGTGAAATGCAAGGCCTGCTCAATTTTTTCTGATTGCTTTGAATTCCAGATGCTTCCCAACAACAACGTTCACCATTTTGAACTATGTGTGCGGTTTCTGAGGCCCTTACACGTTGCGTACCATAAGCTTTACGTTGTTGCGTCTGTGTCGGTCACCACTTATCTAAATTTGCCACTTGGTGCATCAGACCTTAATAACAAAAAAAAGGGGCCTTTGAAAACTCAGTTTAGTGGGATATTACTCCTGTGAAGCGAAAAATGAAAGACCGTAGTGAGAGGTACAGATGATATTCCTCTATACATCATACAGCTTGGTAAAAAGCTATTCAGAAGAGCAAGCCATTGTTCTAATGAACTCCGAAGGAAGCGGTTGAAGATTACGAGGAATTGCTGGATGATCAAAAGTGGTCCACCTCGAATGAAGTGAGCTCATTTTAGTAAAGATTAAGGAAAGGTTCCTATGGAAATTTTTGAGCGAGCCAGTTGACATAGGAACAGTGAGGATCGCTATAACTATGATAATGATAAGCAAGCAGGTGTCGGTCTAATTGGTACTATTTTTTTAAGGAGAGATGAGGCGACAAATAGTGGTGCTAACTAGGACGTAGTTTATTAAGGAAGGAGACCGCTATAACTCAAGCAGCATTTACAAACAAAGATGTTTATTTCGACTAATAGTCATAACAAGTGGTCGGTCGATTGAAGAACATGTGAGATGTAGAGAATTTCGCAACGTGTCAGGCATTTCGTGGACAAGCTGTTGCCGTCAAACATGCTGGAATTTCAAATAGAAAAGAGAAGCTTACAGAAAAACCCTACGTGTGATCATGACTAAAAAAAATGAAGGAAATACTTATCACGAGGTGTGCTGAGACTTCACAGGTGATCTAGAATCAGTTTCCCCGCGCAAAATGCCCATGACACACTGACCTTGCGCCTCCCAGCGTGGCGGATGTGGTAGCTTCAATTTTGCACTTGCAGAAACTGTGACTTGACGACATCATTTGACGACAAACATTAATCTGTCATTCGGTCAGATCCTTTGTCTAAAGCAAAAGGCAACTTTACAACTATGACGATAACTATTTTGGCTTACTGAAGCGAGGCTTCTTGCGGCATTAGCAGCCTAGGATTTCTTCAAGCAAAAATGTTTGGTTTTGTGCGCTAGGGTGGGTCAATTTGTGTTTCCGGATTGCCAGCAATACAGTGTCATTAATATTGCACAAGGGTCTCCAATCTCCTGAGTATCTACCTCCGGCTCGTAAAGCAATAGGATGCAAGTGCAGGAGTCTTCAAGGGCTCCAGCTGCCCCTTGGGACGGGACTCGACGGGCAGTGCGTAGCAGTTACGCACGTTTCTGGCTGGGTTAATAAAACTGGTGGATAACGTAAACAAATGCGGCAGGCTCTTCCGTCCAACTATAGACCGAATAAACCGAATAAGCTTTCACGATGGGGCTTCTCGTTACGACTGTCGATCTAGCGTTGCACTCTGGAAGAACTGTGCCCGATTACCTAGTCCAAACATGAGGAGGCCGTGGTTACTCTGCCGTATAGACGCAGTAACAACAAAAGAGACGAATATGAGAAACACAGGCGCGCGAAAACAAACAAGGCGAATATTGGCACCTCTTCTAACGAGACACAGGAGAAGTTATCTCAGTGGCCGTAGCACATAAAGGGAAGCAATGCACATGCCGCGCGGAGCTGTTAGGTGAATGAAAGCCTTACATAAGAGTTGAGAGACATAAGAAATGAAAAACGGTTGATTATGTTGTGTCGGCGCCGCGGCCATCCAGTTAGCGGGTGCCGAAGAAGAACGGCACTGCGTCGCGATGAGCGTTGAAAACAATGAGCGTTTTAATTACACAAACATGAATTTATATATATATAGTCAGGGTGCCCCCTGGGGGAGAGCTTTGTTAGGTTCCATAACAGCACAGAAGATATCCTTTGGGCGACATAAGCATTTCATCCTAGGGCTGAAGATCAAACACAAGTGAGCTGCAACCTAAAGGACAAGGAAAATAATGGACAAACAAAAGTTTATAAACATTTAGCATCAGCCAGTTCAGCAGCCATGTATTACTGTCAAGGTAATAACAGGCTTTAGCGCCTTCCCTCCTCTGTAACGTGCTATACTGATTAATCATAACGGACTGTCACGAGCCGAAGAAGATATTCGTCAAAACAAATCTAAACTAAAACGGGCATGAAGTTTCCAGGAACATGTCTAGAGGCAGATCGCGATTTTCTGATTTAATTATCAGCCGCAACTGTTCAAATACTGTTGGAATGCCAGAACAAGCAAGCCAGTCAACCTCTTTAAGAATTTTTGATGCACCTCCAAGAGTTGCGTTCCCTTGAAAGTAACGACGTTTGTTCTTGAGCAGTATGATGTCCTCAATGCAGGTTGAGTGAGTTCGTTTAGCAATGCTGGACTCTTCCTAAAAACGTTAGCATTTTATAGTGCGAAACGCCTACAAGCTGGGAAATGACCCCCTTACCGCCCGCACACTGCCCGCTGAAGCAAACAGCAGGCGACAACGTGGCGCCTCTTACAGACAAGCACTTTCCCGAATCCTGTCGCGTACAACTACTACTACGCTGACCTATACTTATGCAGGTGTAGGTTTTGCAAACATAGGGCGGACCTTCACCATATTGAATAGGCTTGCCTCAGAGTAACAGAGCAATGTAGAACATAAGCAAAGGAGAGCAGTGAGAGGCCGCAATACTCAGCCCAGAATCATAATATCAAGTACTAGTCCTCCGGCGAGCCGAGGATGTCGCGAGGGCACAAGGGTTCATGGCTGCCACCTAGGGGAGTGGGCCATTCCCTCAAAAATCTTGCCGTTTTACAATAAAAACGTTTTCCGGCTCCTCCCTGCCCGTCTTAGCATTGTGGGAACGACCAAGCCTAGGGGCCGTTCAGTGAGACATTCCAGGACCGCCGCTCCAGCCAAAGTCCTGCATCGTCCAGCTAAAGCCCCGGTTCGGACTGTCGCTAGTGCGTGCACGCGCTACACACTCACTTACTCTTCGCCCCTGGTAATCCTCCGTCCCCATGGCGGCAATCCGCACAGCATGCAGCTGCGAGCTCTATATTATTTCTTTTCTCACAAATTATGAAACAGGCGTTCTAGTCAAGGTTTTAACAAAACTTGCCTCGCGTGATGCTACTATCGGGACACTGTTACGAAAAGAACAGCATTTGCACCATCAGAAGGGGTATCAATTTAGTGGGTTTAGTTAAGTGAGAAGAACCGGTAAAGAAATGCTCGCAATAAAGGTCTCATGAGCACGGAACACGCTCGGATGGACGAATATCGGGGCTACAGCTTCACAACCTGTAGTCGCAGGGGAGAAGAAACTTCCCTAGCGTGTCGGACTAGCAACTGCAGACTTTTTTTTATTATTGCTGTTACCACTGAGGACCTGACTTGAATTTCTGCTTGTATAACTTCACTTCCATACCACCGCCAGTTTGAAGTCCGCGTAAATGCGTTAAGAAAAGATTTTCTTGGCAGCTGTAGCGCCACAACTTTTCTCTTCCGTGATTTTTTTCTGAGCAGCACCACGAACGTCATTCTATCGGCCGTGTCTACGTCCGAAGGCACATGAACGTCAAACGTTCGCAAAGCGAAAGTCAACAGATTAATATTTAGAAACCTTGCCTTTTCTGAAGTCGTAACGAGAGTAGCTTTGGCAGAAAAACGAGAGAGCATTTAGAAAAGTGTATTTCTGTCTCGGAGCGTCAGTATGAACTCCAGTGAACGGTATTCGGAGTCAAGCCAAGAGACCATTTCGAAAAAACAACAAGACTACTCTAAGACCTACAATGAAACCGCAGGCATGCTTACTCATCCGGTTCAGCGTGCGAACATTGCTCTAGAAGCGCAGTCACCGCTATCACGCAGATGTTTGCTGGCAGTAACTAAACATAATATTACCTGAAAACTAGGAAACCAGAATACAAAACAAGTTATAATTATTCCTCTTGGCCTTTTCGCGATACTGCATTAAATGCGAAGCATTTCTTAGCAAACTTAAGTCACTTTGACCGTATCTATCTATCTATCTATCTATCTATCTATCTATCTATCTATCTATCTATCTATCTATCTATCTAGCAGCCTATATCTCGGCGCTCTCCTGGCAGCCTAGTTGACCTGGTATAGCCAAAAATTTGGGAGATAGGGAATAAATGTATGACCAACCTGAATGACTGGTCTTTACGCCATTAATATGACATACTAGTTATGTACGTCACGATTAACGATCCTGCAATCGCGCGTAGTTTTCGGCACCTCACACGGTGCACGGCCTCCAGGATGGGCCCACACATCTGACGGCCGGCCTAGAGAGCTCCGCTCTTAAAGCGAAGAAGGAACATTGTTTTTCCTCACATGCGATTGAAATACAGAGATAACAGGCACACAGACACACATGAAACTTAGCGAGTGGTACAGTGCAGTATCGAACATGGGTACAGGTGCCAAGCAAGCACGCTACAACTAGGCTACAGTGGCTACGGCGGTTATTTAGCTAAATGATTGATTTCTGGGGTTTTAAGTCCCAAAACCAGCTGTGATTATGAGAGACGCCGTAGTGGAAGGCTCCGGAAATTTTGACCAGCCTGGGGTTCTTTAACGTGCACTGACATCGCACAGTACACGGGCCTCAACGTTCGCCTCCATCGAAATGCAGCCGCCACGGCCGGGATTCGATCCCGCGACCCTCGGATCAGCAGCCGAGTACCATAGCCACTAGACCACCGTGGCGGGGCTATTTAGCTAAATCAAACTGTTGTTTATCTGTGCCCTGCACATTATCGCGACATAATCTACGAATGTTCAAGAGACGCTGTCGCTATTATCCTGTTTCTCATATGATTCCAAGTCGCCAGTCCAGTACACATACGTAACGTCAGCGTCATTCTGGATAATCATCAATATATAGATCCTCACTCAAAGGGCTCATTATACAGTGCAACAAATAGAACACCATACAGACGGCAATAACATCCCAGAAGGCACGACCATTTGGCTCTTTTACTCCTGCCACCTGAACACTGCATGCACCCTCCATTTGGGCCTTTACTTCGGACTGATTACGCACCGACCACGTGTGCTAATTCGTTCACGCGAAGGTTCGGGGCTTACGTGCTCACAGGAGTAGGCCAAGTCTCAAAGGAGCAGTCTGCTACTAGGTCCTCGCGTGCCTCGCATGTAGTAATATAGTGGCAGAACTCACCGTGTGGAGATGAAGGAGCGGCAAGATGTGAATAAATAAATATGCGCGAAAAATTACTGTCATAAACAAGCAAAGCACGAACATGAAAAAGAAAACGTCAGTGTAGGTGTGCCTAAAGCTGTACCGCGCCTAGACAAGACGATGATTAGTAACGTGAGGATGGCTGTCCGGTGCACCTTTTCTTCGAACTTCGTCGTAGACATTATTTCTTCACGTGGAGATCGTTCAAGAGCAAAGGAAGAAAAACTTTACTTTTGGGCTCCTGTTCACGCTTTTCTAGAATAATACCTTATCTTGTTGCTACCCGAAGCATACTAGGTAGATTCCATTCTATCTGCAGTACGCCAGTTGCCACGGTAATGAAGGGGTCAGCGACAACTGCTGTCGTCACCTAGCACACGTAGAGTACAAAAGAGGCGCCGCTGCAACATCGTCTGTGGTGTTGCCATTCTTGCGTTCCCGTTAGCGATATCATTTCGTATTGCCACGCCCGTGGCCTCTGATTGGAACTTTTCCCTACATTTACCTGGCTATGAGTGTAGACAGCAGCAGAAAATTTCTGACTTTTCGAAATGTTGCGTTCTTTCGCTATACAAAAGAAGAATGGGCCTGACGAAGTTAAGCTTCAATGATAAAGTTTCCCAGCATAGAGTTCCACATACAACCAGCGTAGCGCTTGTTCTTTAGCAGCGACTGCCGAGCGTCGCTGATCATTCTTTATGTATTCGTTTGTGGACCTCATTAACACAGAAGTGCTTCATTAAGTACTCAGATTCTTAATGTTAAACAGCTATGCACCAATGCCTCCCCGCATATTTTCACATCAATTCTCCTCTGTCTATGACAAACACTTTCCTTATTCAGTCGGCACTATGCAAATGTCAAGTTGACTTTTCGAGTTTCCTCGCAAACGGCGAAATAATGAGAATGTCTTGAATACATAAGTAGTCGCCCAACTCGAATAACTTGAGTTAATGCTCCAACATAGGCTCCTACACACCTTATTTTCTTAATATATGGCCATGATCCTCTGTTCCAAGGAACACACGCGGAGGCAGTTTGGTCCGTTTAAAGTTTTCGGTACGGGAATTTGCTTTTCGTGTCTCTTCGTATAGAACATGAGTCTTCTGTTATAAGAACAAGGGGAAGAATTGCAGTGACCTGAAGTATTCCGACATGTAAGTCACTGTTATCTTATGCGGACCATCTATGTACACGTGACAAATGGCAGCTCAAGAGGAGTGGCAACCAGACAACCCTGTAATGAAAGAACTGCATGGCTTCACACTATATGACATTTACTCAAAATAGGATATCACGGTTGTGTGGCTTCATTTAGGGTTTCTAACGAACATACTGGTATTCCGTCTTCATATATCATGCGCATGTATATCGAAACGAAATGGCGCCTGCAAAGGTTTCCAAGGGCTAGTTAATAATTCATGCAGCATAGCATACACAAACAACGAGTGAGGAATGTTTGTTTAAGTAAGCTCGAAGTTAAATCTCGTGTATTTTAACCAAGCCGAGGGCGTACGTCCTGCGATTTGCAGGCTGCGACAACAGGATTTTTTCCTATACGTGAAGGAAGCTGCAAGTACAGTGTGTCACTATCGCGTTATTTTCTGCCTGTGTGTGTGCGTGTGCGTGCGCGTGCGTGCGTGCGTGCGTGTGTGTGTGTGTGTGTGTGTGTGGTGTGTGTGTGTGTGTGTGTGTGTGTGTGTGTGTGTGTGTGTGTGTGCGCGTGTGTCTAAACGTATAACTTCTCTGAACAATATTGCCAGACAATTCGCAGGTGCAAGATAGTCACCGACAATTTATTTATATATGTATTGACTTATTTATTTATTTACATACTTACTTATACCCTACAGGCCTCAACAGAAGCACTGTGGAAGAGGGCCAAATACAAAAGTCACGACAAATTCCGCTGACATCCAAAACGTAATTTCAGTAGAGCTTGTGCATGCAGGGTGGAATACAAAAGTTAAAACTTACTCATTTGAAATTTAGAACATTACGGAAGGCATAGGAAGATAGATGTAACCACAAAATGTAGTGACACGTGAAATTATATAAAGAACAAGACGACAAATGTACCTCATTAAGCAGAATAACGGAAATTCGGAAAAACGTTGGCTCATATGTGACATTCTTTGTTCCAAATCGTATTTTGCAATCTTTTCATCGATTCAAGCATCCATCTTCCCCTGAGCTTCTCTTCTAGTTTGGATTAAATACTAGGAATACACACGAAATATGCGATTAGCCCAAATTTCTGCTTTACGCTAACTGCCCATAACACTACCAAACCTAAAGCAACAACCTGAAGTCGTAAAAATAAAACTAATGTAATAATACGTAGGCAGCTTGCATTAATATTGCGAGGCTGGAGTAACAGCGGAGTGTGTGGCCGCCCTATAGCTTATCCGACCGTTCCATGATGATCAATTAAGTCACGTGATTTGTCACGTGACTAGCTGTTGCACGGATTTGGCAGACAGATGTCATGTAACTAACTGTTGCATGGTTTTTGGCTGGAACGCGTCACTAGCTGTGACGTCATGTTAGGTATTTGGGTCACGTGTCTAGGTTCAAATTGGTTTGGCGGGAAATGTTCGGTTGTGACATCACCTTCCGTTTTGGAGGGAACATGTCACGTGCCTACACGTAATGTCATTCTACGTGGTCGCTCTACCTGCCACTAAGCTATGCTATGTAAGCGAGGCTATGTAAGGTAGTAGCTAAGTGACACGACTAGATGAAACGTTCTATCACGTGTCGTAAGTCTCGCAACTAGCTGCGACGTATGAATCATATGGATCACGGATCAAACATGGTGATTGATATAGGTGATACAAGTGAAGTGTTTTACACTATAGAAGTCCGTCGTGATTGCGTTGATCAGTGATGCAGTTCGGAAGATTTTTCCACAGGTGGATGGCGCAGGGGAGCTAGCGCTTTTTTTTTTTTTTACAACAACCAGGCAGTGGAGCCAACTAAGTTGCTCCGTTTGACTCCAACCCCTCACGGCGAACACATTATGTCAAAAAAATTATTTATCAAGTGTAAATTAATGAAGCGTATTCCGTGACCAGATGTACTCCTTTGTCTACATTCGTCTTTCTGCGATTGGCGCACTAAATGATTCCAATGCGCAATAGAAAACATGTCACTAATTTGTCGCTGTAGTCTCAGTACACCACTGGGACATTCTAATTTTTTACGATGTATTCAGATCTTTTCGAAGTGTGCGGGACCGTGAGCTCGTTTTTTATGCAACAGTCTGGTCTCAACTGCGAGATCGCGGTTTGCAGATGCGCGGCAGTATAGCAGATGCACATTAAGCGAATTCGAAAAGTTTATTCACGACCAAACTCTTTTTCATTTTTTTTTTACGCAAGTGTTTTTTCGGGCAGACTGAGATGCGTAAACGGCGTGACTGTGCGGTTAAGCTCGAAAAAAAGAAAAACGCGGTACAGTCGGCTTTACTTGTCATTAGTGGCGCTACCAACTGTTTATTATCACCTTCTTTTTCAAACCTCGCACAAAGGCTGCGTTTGGCGTGCATGTCGCGCAGTGCTACGCGTGCGCGTGGCGTTAATAATGACAGGCGTATGCTAATGACTTAGCCCGAGCAGTTAGCGACAGCACCATAAACCACATCGCTAACTTTACTATTACGGGCTTTATGATTCGGAAATGGTATACGGTCCGCTATTACGGGCACCGAAATTCAGAGTTTCGGCGAGAATATACGTTGCTTTTGGTGCACAACCGATGATTAGTAACACGATAAGTATTTTTTTTTTTGCCGTCTCCTCCGAACTTCAATACCTACGAAAGCAAGTCGAAGCCGCGACCTCAACCTTTATCACGACTGTAGGAATAGCAGGAATTAATTAACTCGTTGTACGTGTGATTTTTAATGATAACTAAGAAATATTATTCCGCCCCACCCATCCGATCCTGAAAGCCTTAGTTCTTACTCTTCCGAGAAAAAGTTTGTAGCGTTACTCGTACCACATATGTCATCTTTGATATCACTCACTTTCTCCTAGGCCCTAGTGATAACAGAAAAGTTGGAGTCCCATTGCTGCGGCGCGTAGTACGGCTGCAACGAACTGATTAGGAATAATTATCGAATGCCTCATCAGGTTAACCTCGCCCACTACGACGCATAACAGAGAACACGGGAGAATCCGCCTTCCATCGTGAGTAGTTGACTGGTTTCTGGTGCGTTACGCTATCGCAGAACGTGGATAGTTTAAGTTCTGAATTTAAAACTTTACTTCAAAAGAGGAAGACAATAATTCTGGTAGCGAATAGCTGAGGCCAATTTAAATATTGCCACTGGTGACGCAAAGGTGACCACCCTGTTATCAAGAAGACACTCATAATATTCATCCATCTGTCGCCGCTGCAGAATTATTTTTATACCGTGTAGGAAGAGCTGCTCTAGCCTATAGTCGTAGCATGTTGTTGTCTTGGCCCATGAAGAGCTCGTCTTTAATATAACCCCCTACAGCTTGCTAAGTTGCCTGTGAGCCTGTGTGCTTGTTATGCCTACATTTCAATCTCAATCGAGGGCAAACGGTGTTCCTTTCTCGTTGTATGAGCGGGGGCTCTAGCAATCCGTTTGGCAACTGCGAATAGAGCAATGTGGGCCGCTCCTCGAGACAGTTCACCGTGTGAGGCGCAGAAGGTACGTGTACGATCCACACGTGACTGCAGCATCATTAATCGTCAAGCACCCGAAGAGTATGTCATGTAGTGAGTCATGTGAGTGGTGCAAAAATGAATTATTTGTGCTCACCATACATTTATACTCTACCATCCACAGTTTGATGTATACCAGGTTGATTGATTACTGGGGTTTAACGTTCCGAAACCACGGTTTGATTATGAGAGACGCCGTAGTGGAGCGCTCAGGAAACGTCGACCGCCTGGGGTTCTTTAACGTGCACTGACATCGCACAGCGCTCGGGCCTCAACATTTCGCCTCCATCGAAATGCAGCCGCCGCGGCCGGGATTCGATCCCGCGACCTTCGGATCAGCACCCGAGCACCATAGCCACTAGACCACCGTGGCGGGGCAAGGTGTATACCAGGTGAATGAGACCGAGGCGGCGTCTCTATAGATAGATAGATAGATAGATAGATAGATAGATAGATAGATAGATAGATAGATAGATAGATAGATAGATAGATAGATAGATATGGTCAAGGCAAATTAATTTCGCCACGATTAACACGCTTGCGATTGCCTGCGGCTTCGTCAAACGTGGGCGTTCATAACGTAGGCGTCCATGCCTGGTTGTTTCCAACGCAATGAGCTAAGTTGAAACAAGAGGCGTGTTCGCCTAAGTAAAAACCGGTGCGAGTCAATATTATCGCGAGTACTGTGCTAAGCCACAGAGAGAACAAACGGCTGAACGTCTGTACGGAAGATTTGAACAGGAAGTGAACCGAGCAGCCCCTGTGAAATTACCTTCGAAAACTTACCACGCGCTTCGGCTGTCGCCTTCTCGTCGCACGTTTTTCGCGCTTATTTTCTTCCTCGTGTATTATAGGCGTCCTATGCAGTACCGCGGAATACAGATCCTTATTTATTTATTTATTTATTTATTTATTTATTTATTTATTTATTTATTTATTTATTTTCATACTCTCAGGTCCTGAGCGCATTACAGAGAGGAGTGGCTTAATAATGTGTTATCAAGTGAAACCTTGAAGGCCGCAGGTTCTTTGATTGCAGCAACGGAGGCAGGAAGGTGGGTTCCAGTCACTGCTTGTTTGTGGCTATCTATCAATCTAATAACACTCCTTGTCAGTCTTCTCTGGTTGGTCAAGTGTGCCTTTACAGTAAAGATTGTCCACTTCCTCAATAATCCCCCATCCCTAATTTGTCAATTCTGCCTTCACAGGCAGAATTAACAGATCAGGGAGTACCAACCCGGAATTGCATTCCGTACTGCTTGGCGCAGTACAGGCCCAAAGTACAAATTGACCCATCACTCTATTCTTCTTAATTCATGGCGATAAATGCGGAAACACACACGCTTCTGTATTCCACCCTTCTGTATTCTTCTGAAGCCTACTGCTTTTGGAATAGCCACGGAGATAGGGAGGCAGAGAAGGTAACGGAGGAGGTGCGCGAAGACGGTGTTATTTCAGCCTTGCTATTCCCGGAGCATCAGACGGCATATTCAAGTGCGTGTCTTCTTCTCGATCGATATTAAGACGGCAGAGCGCGATCTGCGATTGACGTGAAACGGAACACGTTTTACTTGAAGAGCATGCGCGACGCGAAACGACGTCGCACGAAAGGACTTTCGAGTCGCATGGCTGTTTCATAACACGGGCCTTTTGAGGGTATACGTTAAAATATAGCTGCGTCTGACACGGCACTGATAAGATGTAAATAACGTCATCGGCACGTGTTTGTCGTTTTCCAAATTTGATGGCGCCCGTGTATTTCGTCGTCCACATATCGCAAGGAATTTCGAAAGAATGTTTGCACAGTATCAGCAGTTCGCAGCACGGCGCTTTACTCGAGTGAGTTCGCTATCAAACGAATGGCACTTTTCGACGTGGAAGCTGCTTGGTACTTCTACGGGACGAGGATGAATTGATTCGTCGATATATAAGGGGTCAGATATCGGGAACAGTTTTCCAAGTTGCTAAATTCGATCCAAGAACAGAACAGAAGGCGAGCTCGCGAACGGATGAGTGCGAAAACACAGGCTGCTTAACATATCGAACATGCGATAGACGTGTAGTGTTCAGTGCCGGCCTCAGCTTTGTAGAGCGCGCGATTGGTGGATGTATAAGGCTGACCTCTTTAGGTCTAGTGGTGGCTCATGTCGCGTATAGCTGTCCAGTGTACTTGGTCTTAGTCTTAAGCTTAGTGGACAGATAAATCTTGCCCTATTAGCGCCCAGTCAGATAGCCTTCGCTTGGCCGTGACCAACGAAGCGATACCACACGGTGCCTACTGGCGCCGCTGTGTATTAGGCATCCCCATGCGTCCATGGGGATGCCTAATACACAGCGAAAAGAGCTTCTCGTGGGTAACAATGGTGATAACCAGCTCCATTTTACCGAGCATGCGTTAGACCTTATGACGATCGGAGTATCTATGCACTGCGATTGCTCAAGGGTTGACAATGCCAGCGTGATCCTTTAGCAACAAATAGCGTGTGCTTACAAAATGTTCGAGGTACGACTTCTCTTCCATTATCATTTGAGAGGTCATGCATAGCGAAGAACTTCTACCAGGGCACTCGTACACTTGTACTGCTTACTACTCTTGCTACTACGTTAAGAGTCAGGTGACTCAACGTCGCCTTATGTCCCTTATACCACGGCAGTCATGATAGGCCACGATGGTCTAGTATCTATGGCACTCGGCTGCTGATCCCAAGGTCGCGGGATCGAATCCAGGCGGCGGCGGCTGCATTTCGATAGGGGCGAAACGTTGAGGCCCGTGTACTGTGCGATGACAGTGAACGTTAAAGAACCCCAAGTGGTCGGAATTTCCGGACCCGTCCACCACGGTTTCTCTCATAATCATATCTGCGTTTGGTACGTAAAACCCCAGAAGTCAATCAGCCGAAGCAAGCATGTATTGACAAACAAATAAAAGAAAAGTATATGTTTACGAAAGACGCCGCAGTGGAGGGCTCCGGAGATTTCGACCGCCACCTGGGGTTCTTTAACGCACCCTGACATCGCACAGAGTGCGAGGCTCAACACTCTGCCTCCATCGAAACGCAGCCGCCGCTGTCGGTATTCGATGCCGCTACCTTCGGATCAGCAGTCGAGTGTCATAGCCACTATACCACCGTGTCGTGGCAAATAAGCTGATGCATTTCTTTTGTGCATACTGACGTCTCGAATAGAATGCATTATCAACCCACGAGCGGATTTCGTATTGCTAGTTCCCTGGCAATTATTGTAGGGAACCCTATGCCCACGTCACCGCCGGTTCAGAGCAGTAGGCTAGGTCGGCACATTCGTTAGGCCATCCATGCTCATATGGCAAGGCGTCAGCCCGTGGAGTGAAGCGCGGGCCAACGCCTCTCTCAATCCACACAGAAATGGACTGCGCTGGAATTTTTGTTACGTTTCTACTCGTCCGTTCTCTTCGCTGCTTTAATCTCTTGCATCGACTATGTCGAATTGAGCTACCTTATTTCTGCCTTCTTTCATCAGACGGTTCGGACCGCACTGCTAAACGTGAGAGATAAAGCACGTGTGAGAGAGACCCATAATCTAGATGGAGTGGGTGTGGGGATGAGACGTCTTTGTGTCGGGGCTTGAACGGTGTCAGGCGCGATTCGGAAACGACCAATAGAACGGCTTGACCTTTTGCAGGTTCGTACGGCTTGTCAGGGACAGAGGCGGTGCCGTTTCATACAGATATGCCACGCAATGCACTAGCGACGCAGGAGTTTCGCAAGCACTTGTGAAGGTAGTTACACAACGCGACAACGAATGAATGCGCTTTCTACGGTCGCACTGCGGCGCCTGAGTCGCGACAGCCACTGTCGCCGTTTCGTTCTCGTTATGACCTAGCATAGTTTATTTTTATTTGTTATTTATTAAATAAAAAGTTGTATGTGGTACATACAATGAAAATTAAAACTCATAAAACAAACTGAACCTTAACGCCACTTACAGAACGATAACACTGAAAGCAAGACTCGCAAAGTAAACAGAGCCATAACAATGCAAAATTACGATGTGGACCCAATTGTACAATTCCAATCCCTTACTACAGAGTGAGGGAAAAAGGAAAATATATATGTGTTCGATCTTGGAAAGTAATGGGTTAGTGCATGTTCTCTGCGGTGGAATGTAGTTCTGGTTGATAACTGCGACAAATATAACGTTGGGCCAAGGGATCAAGAAAGGGTCAAGAGCATCCCTGCCTCTGCTTTAGCCGTTTACTCGTTCTCATTATATCAAAACTGCTGCGCCGTCGGAGATCAGCTTTTGTTGGAGAATTTTTGCAGCGCTGCCCACTATCGTCTCGTTATCGGTGAAGTGCAGTGGAGAACCAGTGCAGACGTTCAGTTTCAATATCTGCGGTGCACTGATTGCATTACATCAGCGCGCAGTATTTTTTGTAACAGCGATACCCCTATATTGTACTAAACTCGAGCGATTGAAGCCCCTTGTAATCATGTAAGAATTCATAATAAAACCATAATCTCCGGGAGAAATTGGACGACTTGGCACTGGACAACTTTATTATATGAACGAAGTCTTCTATTTTGGCTGATGAAAGGAGACGAAGGAGACGAATTACAATCCACCCGTTTCGAAGCTAAGCAACAAGAAAATACAAATGCATTCATCAAAAACGAAAGTTTCCAAGCTCCTGGCATTTCCCAATATTCCGCACAAATGACTTAGCATTATCTTGGTGTGGTGTGTGATTTGCATTATCTGATGAGCGATTTGAGAGTATAGTAAAGGAGGTACGTGGCTATACAGTTCAGCGCAAGGTAGCATGCCTTGTTGTTTCTTGCCCATACGAGACCGTGGACGTTGGTTGCATGACGTTAAATGAATGGCACCAAGTAACACAGACACGAATGTACAGAAACAAAAAATTATTCCCGTCTAGTAGACCTGCAATTATGGCAAAATTACAGGCCCTCAATTAGCGTTCCTGTAAACAAGCCGCCGCAGTTCCATCGCTATTTCATTGCCCTCGCAACGCGCTCGCTATTTTCGTGGGGCCTCTGTAACGGTGTGCAGTTGGGCGGGCTCCGCGGTGTTGGACGGCGCAGCTACCGCACGACCGTGCACGAGAAATGCCCCATTCTCATCCAACTTGCAGAAAGCGGAGCGCACGCCTGCGAGCTTGTTATCGCTCGCGGAAATTGCTCTCACTAATACTACTGCCGGTGCTTAAACACTATAGTGTTTGTTTAGGAACCCCGATTTCGTTTAGATAGGGAGGCAGTGCTGAAGGCCTAAATGGGCCCCGCAGGATGTGGCAAGCTGCAGACAGAGAGAGAGAGAGAAGAATGCATAGAAAGGCAGGATGGTTAAGTACAGAGAGTTCTTAGTTAACTAACCTGCACAGAAAAAAAAATACGCGTGTGGGGCTCAGCACCTGAGGAACGGCTGAACTGTTCAGACAAGCCTGCCTCCGCATTCGCGGCACATGCGTGTCATGTCTTCTGCGGTTGTGTCCAGTGACATGCAAAAAGCAAAGTGTCCTAGAATGCTCGAAGAATAGCATCCAGACTGAAAACTGTTCATTACGCGGGTAGTAGATATTTCAGCGCGCACGTATTGCAACTTCTACACAGAGAAGATGCCGACGCATTTCTGTCAGTTCATTTTCATTATTCGCTATATTTGCAACATCACGTCTGGGAATGCCGCAGTACAGACAAACTTTCGCCACTAGTACGCGAATACAGGACTTAAGAATTCTCCGACGGCCTCAGTAAATATTTGACAGATAAATGTTCGTCTGAAGCTTATAACCAGCTCCTAGATTGAAGATACTTTGACTCCAATGAAAGTTCAGAGCCCCCCACAGCTATGATAACTGTTCGCTTCATTGCGCTTTTTTTTATTGATATGATATTTGGAGTTGTTGGCGTACTTATCACGCTTCCACTGCGATAATTTTAGGAACCTCGACAGGGAACAAGGGCATACATCATCATCAGCAGAAGCAGCACCACCAGCACAAGAGCAGCAGCACCAGCAGCAGCACCAGCCTGTCTACGCCCACTGCAGGGCAACGGCCTCTCCCATAGATCTCCAATCATCCCGGTCCTGAACTAGCTGCGACCACGCTACCCCCCTCAAACCTCTTGATCTCATCTCCATCTAACTTTCTGCCGCTCCCTCGCACGCTTGCCTTCTCTAGAGATCTACTCTGCTAGCCTTAATGACCAACGCTTGTCTTTCCTTCGCATTGCATGCCCTGCCCACGTCCGTTTCTTCTTCCTAATTTCTACTAATATGTCATTAACAGGCGTTTGTTCCCTGACCCATATCACTCTCCTCTTGTCCCCTAACGTTATACCTATCATTTTCCGTTCAAATGCTCACTGTGTCATCCTCGATTTAAGTTGAACCCTTTTAGTGAGCCTCCATGTTTTTGCACCGTAGGTAAGCAGCGGTAAGATGCAGTTGTTATACACTTTCCTCGTGTGGGACAATGGTAAGCTGCCATTCAGTCATTATACGAGAGCCCTGCCGAGTGCAGTTAATACCATTCTTATCCTCCCAAATATTTCAGTCTCATGGTTCGGATCAGGGTCACTACCTGGCCTAAGAACACAAACTCGCTTACCAGTTCCAGTGCCTCACCACCTATCGAAACCGCTGCGCTCGCCTAAGCCTATTGACCATTACTTAAAGGGACTGTCTACCACTCGTAAACCTTTTTTTTTAGATTGTGGCAAAAATGGGAAGATCATACGTTCATTTACGGGAACGAGCACGCCTTTATCCTACAAGAAAAGAAATTAGGTTTTTAATTTTGCTCTGAAACTGACGCGAAAAACGCCGGAAGCGTCACCCAACAGCGTGTTTTCGTTTTTCTTTTTTTTTGGATTTCCAAGTGTAGCAGAACTTAGCCACGCAGGTATATGTACTCTGCTGAAAAACTATTATTTATGCCTTACAAGCGTACTTCACCCTAAAACACGCCTGTTTATAGCGTTCAAGAGCAATTCTTTCTTCTATTCGCTACTTTCGGAGTGGCGCAGGTGGCGCTGCCTTCGAATTAGTCTGCCTGTACAGGCGCGTAGTCCTGCTCTTGTCACGCGCGCGGTGCTGCCTTGTTTTCACGATGCCCGAGGAACACCACAGCGCGCCGACATTCCCTCGCCTCTCCTCCTCGTCACCTCTAGAATGTCGTCCTTGTAACCAGTTCCTGTTGCGGAGAGGCCGCCCGCGACCGAAAGGGTTGCTCAGGGAGACGATGATACATCTCGGCCAGTAACCGTTGTTGTCGGCGTCTTCACATGTAGAAAATGAGTGACTTCATAGATGAAAAATCGTGTTTTAATCATTTCTACTCGCTTTCTACAGAAACGACCGCGCGCTGGAGCACTTCGAAAGGTACGCTTTCTATTGAGCCAAAATAAGGGAGAGCGATGAAGGACGGTAGACAATCCCTTTAAGTTTTCTGCGTAATAATTCTTAGGCTCACCGTTCAACTTTGCTTGTGTAGGTCAGTAATCATGCTCTGCAATTCGCCTCCCGAGTTACTTAGCGGGGCACTGTCATCAGCAAATCCGAGGTCACTAAGGTATTCACCATTAAACCTTACACCCACCTGTTCACAATCCATTGCTTTAAGTGCCTCATGTAAATATGCTGTGAATGACATCGGAGAAATTGTGTCCCATTGTCTTACATCTTTCCTTATAATACAAACTGGAAGAGAAGCTCAGGGGAATATGGAGGCTTGAATTGATGAACAGATCGCTAAAAGCGATGTAGAACAGGGAATGTCGCTACAGCCAACGTTTCGACAAGTGAACAAGGTGCTTTACTGCTCCTTATGGAGGACTGTGGTCGCTGTCGATATATTCCAGTATTCTTACATAACGTTTGTCTATGTCCTGGCTCTTCAATGCCTGCATGACTCCTGAGGGTTCGACAGAGTGAAATGCTTTTTCGTAATCTATGAAGGCTATATAGAAGGGTTGGTTACACTCTGCGCCTTTCTCTATCACCTGCCTGAGAGTGTGAATATGGTCTATTCTTCAATAGCCCTTACGAAACCCTGCTTGTTCGCTGAACTGAAATCTAAGGTGGCACGAATTCTGTTAGCGATTACCTTGGTAAATTCCTTGTAGACGACTGCCAGTAAGCTAATCGGCATATAATTTGTCAAGTCTTTCATGTCGCCTTTCTTATGGACAAGGATGACGGTTGCATTCTTCCAAGATTCCGGTATGTTCACAGTCATTAGACATTGCGTGTACACGCTTGGCAGCTTTACTAGCATCATCTGCCCGCCAACCTTTAAAACATCCGTTATTTGACCTTCACCAGGAGCCTTTCCCGCTTGCATTTCTTTCAAAGCTTTCTTTACTTCCTCTGTCAATACTGGTGAAATGTCTACCCCTTCTGAACTGATTCCTCGTTCAGCATTATCCTGCTTATTACAGTTAGTGTACAGATCTCTGTAGAACTCCTCGGCTACTGTAATCATCTCATCTCAGGTAAGATCGTTAGACAGAATACTAGTGAATTTTACCAGGATACGAAATACTTCATTATAAAACCGAAAAGCATGACAGTACCCAACCCAACAGATAGAATAAAACAAGCGGACCTTTCGAAGTTAATCAATAAGCGTAAGACAGCCGACATATGAAAGCATAATATGGAGAGGATTGAGCATACTGTAAAGAACGGAGGCAGCCTGAAAGCGGTGAAGAATAGCCTAGGCAGCAGAAGTAAGATGTATGCGCTTAGAGACAAGCAAGGCAATGTCATCACAAATAGGGATGAGATGATTATCGCATACAATGCTTCCTCTAAAACCGCTCTCCCTCCCTCCCAGATCCCCCTACCCTGTCCGACCAGTAGGTACATATAAGCGAAGCGTGGTGTATCTGTAGAGGTACGTGATATAAACTAGAACAGCTAGACACGGAAAATCTTTCTAAAGAAAGAAAGAAAGAAAGAAAGAAAGAAAGAAAGAAAGAAAGAAAGAAAGAAAGAAAGAAAGAAAGAAAGAAAGAAAGAAAGAAAGAAAGAAAGAAAGAAAGAAAGAAAGAAAGAAAGAAAGAAACTACAGCAGGTATCAACTCACCTGAGCTAGCGGGCCGCCGCCACGAAAGCCCTGCAAGGGTAGGGACATTGATTAAGGTTGGGGAGGGGGTGGTGGAACTTGAACAAAATGTCACCTAACGTTGCCACTTATACAAGCAGGCTTTTGCCATGTCTAATATAAATGTCATTTCTCTAGGGGATTCGGCGTATAGATCAGACACACATGCCAGTTCCGATGACCACAAATCTCATAATAAAGATGCCGATTAACAAATATAAAATGTTTG
>JABSTT010002295.1:0-46714 GCA_013339685.2 Hyalomma asiaticum
TTTCTGCCATAAGGGGCAGGGAACTGGGATATGAAATTCCGTTTTTGATATGGCATGATCGATTTGATTGAAGTAAATTTAAAAGGCATGAGGAAAATTAAAAGAGGAAAAAAAAAAGTTCTTAAATCTTCTTACGAGCCTGGTGGCGCACATGTCACCGCCCCGTTACAAAGGGGAAGCTCATAGCATCCATCCATCCATCCATCCATCCTCTAAACCAGCTCCCGGCCGTTGCGGAGGCTAGCGCGCGCTGGGAATGCTCGGCCTCAAACTTGCCGTGTCACTTTCTGAAGCTCCTCTATATGCTATGCATGGTACCAATGCGATGAGAATACGGTAGCAAGCATATATATGGCAACTCTGGTGCTTTCCGCTTTTCCGAGGGAGAGGCACAAGCCACTGATTCGCCCGCTTCTGCCGCTCGTGAGAACATTTAGCGAAGCGCGTCGCGCTCAGAAGGCTCGGCCGCATGATTCGTCACCGACCGTCAGAACAAATGACACAAAACATTCTTTTTTGAAAGAAATTGGTTTCCAAAACGTTTACGTCAAATGCACGTATGCCAACCATTAATGTACTTGAAAATGATAAAATATGGTCATTTTTATTCAAGCTGTCGCAATTCTTGCTTTATTATTAAAATAAATACCTCGAAAAGGGGAAAGTCACACTCCCCACAAGTAGCCGTGAGTCGCAATCACAGCAGAAGGAACATAATAATAATAATAATAATAATAATAATAATAATAATAATAATAATAATAATAATAATAATAATAATAATAATAATAATAATAAAACTCGCACCACACCACGCTGAGTCCCTGGATGCATATAAATTCCCAAGCTCTCACGTGTCCAGACGCGGTCTTCAGCGTGCAAGTAAAGAGACGAGAAAAATCTTTTTATGCAATAACGTACGCCGCAGGCGAAGAAAATAAAGAACTTTCACAGAAACCGTTCAGCATCATACAGAATGTTGTCCTTGGTACTAAAATAATATAATGCACAAGAAGAACTGAAAAAGAAAAGAAAGCACTGCTGGTAAAACACTGTCGTGATGCTTACAGCTAGTTTAAAGTGGTCACATCGTTCACAGCCGTAAATGTTTCCACGTGGGCTTGTGAATATAGCCAGAAGGCTTGTCATTCTGATCTGTTAACTTTTTTTGTGTAGTTCACAAGAAGAATCCGGAGAAACTTTTCAGAGATGATGTGCGCCGACACTCTGGCGTGACTCTTGTCCCAAGCTCTCACGTGTCCAGACGCGGTCTTCAGCGTGCAAGTAAAGAGACGAGAAAAATCTTTTTATGCAATAACGTACGCCGCAGGCGAAGAAAAATAAAGAACTTTCACAGAAACCGTTCAGCATCATACAGAATGTCGTCCTTGGTACTAAAATAATATAATGCACAAGAAGAACTGAAAAAGAAAAGAAAGCACTGCTGGTAAAACACTGTCGTGATGCTTACAGCTAGTTTAAAGTGGTCACATCGTTCACAGCCGTAAATGTTTCACCGTTCAGCATCATACAGAATGTCGTCCTTGGTACTAAAATAATATAATGCACAAGAAGAACTGAAAAAGAAAAGAAAGCACTGCTGGTAAAACACTGTCGTGATGCTTACAGCTAGTTTAAAGTGGTCACATCGTTCACAGCCGTAAATGTTTCCACGTGGGCTTGTGAATATAGCCAGAAGGCTTGTCATTCTGATCTCTTAACTTTTTTTGTGTAGTTCACAAGAAGAATCCGGAGAAACTTTTCAGAGATGATGTGCGCCGACACTCTGGCGTGACTCTTGTCCACACCTTCCGGATAGTCCAGAAGCGGCGAATCTTCAAGATATGACTGAACAGTAAATTGCAGTGTCTCGAGGATTTTCTTTCGGTAAAGATATTTCACTGCCTTCTCGAAGAACGTCACAACCTCATATGATGGTTCCGGGAAACATTTTGACAATCACACAATTGAGCGGTTCGCCACAAGGCTGAGCAAATCCGTCTCATTGTAGAAACTAAGCAGAAGGACGCACTTCGGGACATCTGCATCAGCATGCCGTCTATCATACGAAAACTGCGTTATGTTTATGAAGGACGCAGTGGTGGAAGGGTCCGGGAATTTCGACCACCTGGTAATCTTTAGGGTGCACCTAAATCCAAGCGCACAAGCCCCAAGCATTTGCGCCTCCATCAAATATAAGATGGTCAAGTCTGACCAACCAGCCAACCCATTCTTGTTGCTAGTAGCACTGAGTGTGCCTCTTCTTTTGCCGAGTGCATGAGTACCTAGAAAGCCAGACTGTCCCCACACGCACCTGTACTGTACGCACCTGTACTGCTTCCACCACTTTCTACATGCGGAAAAAATAATTAGCACGGTAAAGTGGCCGGGAACAGCTGGTTTACCATACGAAGCGCATGCAGAGCAACGCGCTTTGGGGGGTTGGCTCGCGACGCCCTCGCGCGGAACGCACCGTCGTCCTGTATAGAAACAGATCCATTGTAGTCGTGGCAGCTGCTCAGGCCGTAAAAGAGAGAGCGAGCGCGCTCGTCCAGACCGGCCGTGGGCAGGAGAAGCCTTCGAAAGTGGAGGAGGAGGGCGAAGTGAGACCACTATAGGCAGGAGTGGCTGGCAGGCGCGTCTCTCAACAATGACATTTCGTATCGCCTCTGAAGATTACGGCGCTCCATGTCCTTGGCTGTACTGCGCGGAACTCCTGAAAGAGGCTATAACCAGTTTTACTAGTTCAGTGCAGGAGAGCCAAGGCTACGAGGCCATCTAGCGCAGAATTCTTCCGAAGCGTGACGAAATGCGATTCTTCGGAGAAGCACACCCCGCTTCAACTTCCTCTGCAGCTGCCACTGCAGTGATCGCCATTGGCAGATGACAAGCCGCGTAAGAACACGTTTAAGATGTGTTCGCCTTCCTGATTGGTCGAATAGGCCCGTTGCTTCCACGGTGCTGCACAGAATTTCTGAAGCAGACATTGCTATTTTTTTCCTATCGAGGGACTAAACAACGTAAGCTTAGGATATTTTTAAACAAATACACAGCGCTAAAGGCTGGTCCCCATGTCGGAGCAGCGAAGTGCGGAAAGAGGCTTATTGATTTTCAAGAACATTTGATTTTTTTTCTTGTTCTTTACCGAGATCATGAGCACACCGTGCGAGAAGGCTAATAAATGTGCCTGAAAGCGTTTTTGGGCCAATAGACAGTATCAGCATGATACACCCAGAAAAAATGTTGCTTCTACAGAGATACTGAGGAGTCTTGAGGATTTGAGCTACGTGTGCCCCGGAAGTCATCAAAAACGTTCATTTTGCCCATTAAAAGAGTAATGACACACGATTTCGCGCCGGCGCAAAATATACATTTTTCGTTGTCTAGCCGTGCATTGTTTACGCTCTCCACACACCGAAGCCAGGCAACACGTCCAGAGTATTTTACTTTGATTTTAAAGTCTTCGTCGCCCAGCATTGCAAGTCAGCCCCAGCGCAACGGACAGCGCGATGACGTATGAACACAGTCTATTAAAAATTGCCGAAATCGCTGTGAAAATCACTGGACGAGCATGAAATCATTGTTGTTTGCGTGGCCCACGTGTAACCGACAAAGTTGCAGGGACGCTATCAGGAAATGCTGTCACTACATGGCTTAGACCTACGTACGAGTGTGTTGACACGTCACTAGGAAACCGCCGCCTCGAAATCAAAAGTGGGCTTTTAAAGGAGCCGTATTAAAAATATATTCATGGCGTTGCGAGGCCCCACGAGTGTCTTTATGTTGTTCTCCACGCCAGTGCTCTCATTTAAAGCAACAATACGAGAATGTGAATAACTAGTGTCAGTACTCCTTTAATATGACGTTGCACTCATAGGCATGGAGAAATCAAATAACGTATTTGGCCCACACGAAATGTTGCATTGTTGAAAACGTGCTCTGATGAAAACTGAATCTGCACGTTGCGGACGTCGCGTAGGAAGCACATGGATTAATTTCCAGGAACAGCGAATAGACAGCCCATCAGACCGAGAACTTTCTGTAAGGCCACGTTTTGACCAAATGACGTCTCGAGCAGGGACTCTGGAACAACGGGGCAGTCGCCCTCCTCCCCCTAACATTTGGCCGGAGGGGTCCCCTACACTTTCGGACCGTTTACTGTGAAAGCAAATGTTTAACAAGAATTTTGAAGCTGGTGCTTGTGTGGTCTAGTGCTTTCCAAAGAACACGGACCACAAAACCACGTACGCGGGTAGTGCGATCAGCGCAGGTTTTCAGTACTTCCCGGATTTACAATTTTGAAGGTGTGTAGCAATGCAACATAATCAGGATGCACATATGTAAAACTGAGTACGGCAATATTGAATTAAAACATTATTAGCTGTCGTTATTAAATATCTCAGTGTAATATAATATTTAATGTAAATAAATGAGAATCGACAAATATTGTGAAAAAATAAACACGACCTAAACAGACGAAAATACTTGCCCCCCCCCCCCCGCCCCCCGGTTCCCGAAACCATACGAGTACTTGACTTTTTGAGCAGCAAATATCTGAAGCCGAATCTGCATAATTTCATGTCCCCTGCTAACTCCTTAATTGAAGTTTGTTCACGATAGACAAAAATGTGTTAAATAAAGAAAACAACGAACTGGATGAGCTGCTATGGGAATGCAATGGTGCAATATAAAACAAAGGTTTTCTGCTCCACGTGGCAAAATCTGTCACGGCTTCATTCTTTCGCGTGAACACGATGCTGAGTGGCACAGGTATAAGGCCGCGATTTCCACAGGACACGAAAAATGCAGAGCATGGCGAACAAGACTGGCCCGCGCTGGTTCGATAGCTAAGGGAAGTAATAACAATTGTATATTTGAAAATATTGAAAAAAAATTCTACTTTTGTGCACTCACACGCATCTTTAGTGTTCATAAATTTCTCTGAATCTTGTTTATATAAATGCGAGCGTAGAGTGACATAAACTCTCATAGCAACGTACAATTTCAATATAAAACAAGTGAATATAATAAGCTAAAAGTTGATGTGTAGCAATGTTAAATATTGCAAGTCGTACAAGGAAAATTACATTTCCCGTAATCATTGACAATCGGGTGTTTTTGCGATTTAGAAAAGAAATAAGCGAAGCTATTCGGTATGATAAATTCTTAGACATTCAGAAAAGGGCTACAAATAGCATCAATCACGCGTCAAATTTGTGCAAAATTTTAACAAAATAACATAGCACCCATGTACATTTTGCCATGTTCACTCACCTAACCATTGCCAAGGACGAGAATTGCAAAAAAAAAAGAAAAAAAAAAGAGGGCACACGGCGCGAAGTATCGCAAAAGCTGGCGACTCTCACTGCCAAAGCATCGATTGGGTAGCCTTGAAAAGGGCTGTTGGGTTCTTCACAGATGCGACACGGTCTCGTCAAGGGTGGCGCGTTGCTGTCATGGCGCAGGCTCTGATAAATTTGTCAAACGGCACCCAACCAAGCCGTTCGCAAAACGAAAGAGCGCAGGTCACAAAATCCTCGCTGACGTTGCAGCTGCAAGCCGCCAGCGCTTCGTGGAATACGATGCAGGGGATGTATCCCTGGTCCTGGGGATCGTAATTCCGGAACACTGCGGCCCAGCCCTCCATGGCTCGGCAGGCGAGGGCGACGAGCTCGTCCTCTTCCGTTAGGCCCCTGGTGAGGACGTAGTCGAAGACGAAGATCGCCGTCAGACGTGAGACGGGTCGGCCAGTCGGCCATTCCCTGCGCCCCGACAAAGCCGCGTACATGCGTCGAGTATCCATGGTAGAACAGCGTGCTTTTTCTGGCTTCCGAACGTGCAGGTACGGCTGCTTGAAAAGCCACGAGTCCAAGGGTTGGTTCGGAATATCGTCGTCCTTATATACAACCCCGTGGAGTGATGGAAAGGATATACCACGACCCCCCTCCCCACCTTCTCCTCCCTCTCCCTCCCCCCTGCCTTCCTTCTTTGACAAATAATGACGTTCTAAACATCCGAAAAGGCATAGAGCATTCCAAGACTGTGCTACTTGAAACACAGATCCCCTTACCATGCTCCCCCTCCATTCTTTTCATAGGGAACCCGGAACAAATCAGTGGTTCTTTGAACTACCCCAGGAAATGTACCAGCTGTTCACACCTGGGTGTACATGCCCTCACATTCCAGCCAAGGTGCATGAACAACATAAATTCTTGTCAAATGGATGGATGGATGGATATTAGGAGCGTCCCCTTTATAACGGGGCGGTGGCCGGGCCACCAAGCTCTAGCTTTATTTCTTTTTCGTTTACAACCATTTCTTTTCCCGAATCACACATATTTTCACAACTAATTTTTTACTTCGTCTATTTATTTTATCTATTATCGTTCCTCTGTGATGAAACAATCTTACCCGAACTACCTTTCGCTTTTGTTTGCTCCATACTTTTGCGCCACCAATGCTCTAAGCGCCTTTTACTTATATCTATCGCCGGCATGTTCACCTTTCCCCTGTTACTCCTGAAACCCATGGCCTCCTGTAGGGTAGTGTCCACAGCTACACCTGGGTGGACATCTGTACATTCAATCAAAATATGGTCTGTCGTTTCCCTAGCTTTTCCACAGCACGTACATGTATCCCCTTCTTTATTGAATTTTGCTCTGTAACTTCGGGTTCTCAGGCAACCGGTCCTTGCCTCAAACAGTAAAGCGCTTCCCTTTGAATTATCGTAAAATTTTTCTCTCTTGATTTCGTCTTTCCCTTTTCGGTAGTTGTTCAATGCCGGTTTCTTCTCCATTCTAGCTATCCAATCCGAGTTCTCCGCCGCTCTGACCATGCTCTTAACGCTCTTTTTCGTCCCATCCGTTTCGTTACTGGATGTATACTTACTGGTAAGCTTCCTAGTTCTCTTCCTCCATTGTGAATCAACGTTCTTCCTATACAAATACCTGAATACTTTCGCTGCCCATCTACTTTCTTTCATATTCCTTAATCTCTGTTCGTACCTAATTTTACTCTGAGCTTCCCTTCCCTCAAAGTCAGACCATCCCATATCCCCCTTAACAGCCTCATTTGTGGTCTTCCCATGGGCGCCCAGTGCGAGACGTCCGACCGTCCTCTGATTCACGTCCAGCCATGATTGTACCTCTGACCTCATGCACACCACTGAGTTTCCGAATGTAAGTGCTGGCACCATTACACCTTTCCACAGACCTCGAATTACCTCGTACCTGTTGTAACCCCACAGCGCTCTATGCTTCATTATTGCGGAGTTCCTCTTTCCTTTAACTATCATAGCTTTTTCTTGTACTTCCATGTATCTATTCCCATCATTTATCCGTATCCCGAGGTATTTGTACTCTCGTACTCTGGGTATCTCCTCGCCCTGTATTGATATGGTCTGATCGTTGCTGTCATTGAATATCATCCAGCCGCATTTTGTCACACTAAATTTTAGCCCTAAATCTTCACTTTCCCGACCACATGTACTAACCAGACCCTGCAAATCTGCTCGACTGTCTGCGAATAGCACAATATCGTCTGCATAAAACAACCCGGGGAGCTTTTGTTCTATCACTATACCTGCCTGTCTGTACGACAGCTTAAAACCAATATTGCTCATCTCCAATGCTTTCTCCATTCTCCTCATGTAAAGCATGAATAATAGTGGGGACAACGGGCATCCCTGCCTCAACCCTTTACCTACATCGACGGCCTCCATTCTACCATTACTCGCCATACCTTCCCATTCCACACATACTGTATTTCCACTGCATATTTCCTTTAAGAGCTCTATACAATCATCCCCTATACCAGCCTCTTTCATTATGTCCCATAAAATATTCTGATTCACATTGTATTTCCTAGTCAATGTGCCACCTGGTAGCGAGTAAAGGCCGAACCACACGTACGCTTCTGTACGCATCCACGCACGCGTCGACGCGCGAAACTCTGCCGCGCCTGGCGCGGAATAGTGGCTTGCAACCGCACGTCGCGTGCGCCAGCGCGCGTTCACTCCGGTTATGCAGACGTCGGCGTAGCAGGTACCGCTTCGTGCCGATCCACTGATACAGCTTCACGCTACGCGATGTAGGCCTTGCCACAATCCCATGGCAGAGGTGGTGCCTCACAAGGCCACTCCACACCACGAAGCACCGCTAGACGAACACTAGCGCGCATTCGATGGCGTCGTGCACGCTGTAGCAAGGTGCACGATAGGTCGCGCACGACGAAGTGCAACCACGCCCACGGTGACGGGAAGCACCTGAGCCCAATAAGGGCTTTAGTGTGCCTAAATGTCTTTAAACAGTGGTTGAAAATAAATATATGAGTACAAGCGTAATTGTAATGCATAGACACTTGCTAATTAAGCATGAAAAGCAAAGAACAAACAATCGAACTGGTGCAGGAGTAAAGCCACGTCGTAGTTGCGCATGTATACAGGACTCCAAACGCGTGTGGGACGCGTGAAATCGAGCGCGGATATCAAGCCGGGCTTGTTCTACGCGCCTAGACGCGCCCAGATGCGCCTGCGCCATGTACGCATGCGCAGTTAAGCGAATGAGCGCGCGCAAGTAAGCGCACGCGCATCGTACGCGTCTTAGAAGCGTACGTGTGGTTCGGCCTTTAGGGGTGCTGCGAAGTAAAAGGCAGAAGCCAAAGGAAGGAAAGGCAGGGATGGGTGCTGAATGGAGTGAATGATCCCTTCTACTAGTCTGTATAGTCGAGGTTGTTTGATTTTTAAATAGATTTGTTAATACGCATGCCCAGTAATACTCTTCTAGAAGGTCAGTTCAGTGCACATCAGATCATTCTATTCTTTCAAATCGCTCAAAGGGGTTGAAATACTAAATTTTGAGGCTATAAAGAAGCCTTCTGTGTGCACGGGCACTCGGGTGAATTGTTCGGCACAGCCACAGTTCAAACCATATCTTAGCTTGCTTCCAAATAGTTCCCAAATGCTGGTTATAGAGATCGAGACCCACTGTGTGCCCTACTGACAACCACATCACTACTTGGGAAGCCCAGTTAAATATTTAGCTGTGGAATACTTCCCTACAGTGATCTACAATAGGCCTTGAACCACTTCACCATGGAAGCCTTGACATTCTTCCTTTGTATTTTCCCTACAGGTGTCCCGCGAACAGGAGGCCTGGAGAACACAATAGGTCGCGAGAACAAGGAGGCAGGAGAGTTGGGGGCCCCATACTTTCTATTGTTGTGTGCACGCAGGTGAAGCATTGCTCTTTTGCAGAGTAGAGAACAAGTTTTCCCTGGTCCCCTTCCCTTCGATTTTATTGTCTGCAACAGCTCTGTCAGCTATTCGCTTTCTGACTTGACCGGTTCTGCAAGTCCCTGCAAGGCAATCCTCTAGGTAGGCCACGACAAAGGCTCGTAATCAATTTTAAACGATTGACCTTGCCTCCTTTGGCACTCTCCCTGGGGTTTCTGGTGTGAAGGCAACAAATTGACTCAAGAATAGGACAGGTGACAAGGTTGGCGCTACCAGAGAGTTTAGGAAGAAAATGGCTGCATGAACTAGAAACCTCTCCATCAGAGATGGATAGCATTGCGCGCCCCAATGCGGGAGCCTGTCACTACATTAAGGGCTTTTGCTTGTTCGTTGAACTCGGCGCCGAGCAACCGAATATCATTCCCATATATAATGCGATATTAAGTTATTTACCCCGTATATGGGGATCTTCGAGAGTGCGTCGTGCTTCCTGTAGAAATGGATGAACAAATCGCAAAATACGATTTAGAACTGGGAATGTCGCAGGAGCCAACGTTTCGACAAGCGGACTTGTCTTCGACAGAGCGGCAAGTTGCCGCCCTGACGAAGACAAGTCCGCTTATCGAAACGTTGGATCCTGCGACATTCCCTGTTATAAATCGTATTTTCCGATTTGTTCATCGATTCAGGCATCCATCTTCCCTTGAGCTTCTCCTCTAGAAATGAGAAACTTTTAAAAAGAACGCACCAGCCACAAATTTTGTGTTTCAACACGTTTAAGCGCGCCCTGCATCGGCTGTGAACATACAAATCTGCGCCGTTCAGTCGTGTAGACTCCTATAAACATCTGGAAGCAAGCATTAATTTGCAGTGAACGTGCAACAGACCCAGAATTCGTTTCGCAATAAAGAAATTACCTGCTAGAATTAGGACAAATAAATGACATCACAAGAAGCAGGAGGTCTTCTGTTATATATATATATATATATATATATATATATATATATATATATATATATATATATATATATATATATATATATATATATATATATGTGACGCTATAGACGGGAGCCGTGCCGTGGTTGATGCGCCATGTTTTATTCTACTGCACGCGTCTCCTCTTCTTTCTCATCGTCGGCCTCATCTGCTATCGCCCGCTTGTTACGTCACAGGATTCCCCCTCCCCCGAAAGGAAGCGGACGTGACCAGTGAAAACAATGAAACAGAAACAGCAAGAGAGTCTCACGAGTGAAAAATGAAAAACGCACTAAGTTCCATGTCCAAGGTAGCGCCGCAGTCTCACAAGTGCTTAGACGAAATTGTCAGTCCGGTGATGTCTATCGCTACTCAGGTGGGCGAGGCTGGCTGTTCCAGTCCGGACAACGTAAGCATACCCTGAGCGTCGATACTGATGGGGATGCAGTTTGCGACCACGTCACAACTGCATGAGACAGGTGCATGTTGTAGCATCCGTAGTTCTGATGTCGTAGGCGCGGGACTATTGGTCGCGGCCAATAGATACACCGCTTTTCCAGTTTGCTTGTGCGTGCCATGAGCCTAACGAGGCGACGTCCATGTTCTAGCGGAATGCATGGGGTTGTTTCTTGTAGGCATTTTCGTCGTCTTCTGAGGTGTAGCATTCGCATTGACTGTAGGTGTACACCCGATGACTGATGCTGAAGGCGTTTCTGGTAACGTTTCGCTAAAGGTTCCCTTCGATGAGGATATTGCAGATGTCGAGCTTGCCTTTGTTTTACCGCACTTGCTCTCAAACATTCTTTTTTAAGCACCAAGCGTGTTCCTGGCAAGGTTTTCGTACGTGGTTGTAGTCGGTGAATATCTTTGACCCCGTTGCTTGGACCCTGCTGATGTTGCTCGTTTTGCTTGGAATGTTGATGATCTGTTGTTCCTTCCAGAGCATGGCTTTGGTTGTGTTCGCAGGTCGATGTGTTCCGCAGGTCATTGGTGCATGGTTGGCCACTGTGATGCCTGATAGGCATTGGTGTTGCTGGGCCAGAGTTGTTGGGAAGCGCCTCATTAAACGTGTATGTCTCAAGGTAATGTTCAGGTGGGAGACATGTCTCCTTGTCACCAAAAATTGTCGCTGCCTTTATGTTTGCGGGATTGATGCTGGTCCTCAATGCTGAGTCCACATGCTGTCGACTTTGAGGTGGTTTAGTAGTGGGCGGTAATGCGGCAGACACGGCTTGGCCAGGTAATGCTTGCGAGCGCACGTCTTTTTCGGGAACCATCGCACTAGACTTTTGTATGGCGTGAATCTCGGTGTAAGGCTGAGGCTTGGTGCGTTATTTTCTCGGTGTATCAGCTCGCCTACCGTGAAATTAGTAATCTTGCGAAGCACGCAGGGGGGTTCACGAACCACACAGGAGCTATTTAGAGGAAAGCCAGGTGGTGCACCACGTACGTGAGATGTTGAATCAAGTGCACGCGATGATTCACTAATGTCTCCAACGCTACAGCGCAGTGAAGAGGTAGGCGACAGCGACTTTTCAGCAGGCGGGAATGATGGGAAAGCTGGTGGAAGGTTGGGTCTTTTAGAAAGACGACTTGGTGACATTTGAGGGAGCGTTGGCTTCACACGTTTGAAATTGCGAGTTGACTGCTGTTCACGGATCACTGGCTTCACATCGTCTCTTGATAATTGTCGATTGAGACCAGGCGTTTGAGTGTGCGTCGTATATTCTGAGCGTCGCAAGTCTGGGATTTTTGTCGACGATTTAATAATATGCGGTCTTGTTCGGGAATTATAATGACTGCATGAAAGCTGTTTATAACTTCCACGGCTGACTCGAAGTGTGTCGAAATGGTGGCTGATAGGAGAGTCTACACTGTAGTCTTTAAATCGGGCGATCATTTCATCTTTAATCTTTTTCCATGTTTCATCGTTTTGGAAGATGCATGTCAAATAATATCGGAAGGCCTCACCGGTTACGTAATCATTGAACTTCGCGACCATGTCCCGTTCCGACCACGATGCAGCGGTAGCGTGGAGTTCGAAGAGGTGTAACCAGTCCTCCACGGGTCCATCGTCCACTGATCCGGCGTACTTAGGAATGCTTACGTCTGCCGATGATGCTGCCATGAAGGTGGTCACTGCACAGAGCAGATGTCTGGTTCTGTGGTCGACGTTCAGTCACGGCATTGTGTTGACGGCGTCGTTGATGACGTGAAGCTGACGCGGTGGCGGCCAGGTCGTCATCCTGTCGACTCGTGTGACGCTATAGACGGGAGCCGTGCCGTGGTTGATGCGCCATGTTTTATTCTACTGCACGCGTCTCCTCTTCTTTCTCATCGTCGGCCTCATCTGCTATCGCCCGCTTGTTACGTCATATATATATATATATATATATATATATATATATATATATATATATATATATATATAGAGAGAGAGAGAGAGAGAGAGAGAGAGATGAGTAGTAGACCCTCGGAATTGGCAACAAAAATGCGGAAAGCGTTTATTCAACGTTTCAGCCGGAGACCGGCCTTCATCATTCCTGATGAAGGCCGGTCTCCGGCTGAAACGTTGAATAAACGCTTTCCGCATTTTTGTTGCCAATTCCGAGGGTCTACTACTCATCTCTGCCTTCACGCCTCCGGCCTATTCACCACCATGACTGATATATATATATATATATATATATATATATATATATATATATATATATATATATATATATATATATATATATATATGCAGTGCATAATTTTGTTATGAGAATTAAAGGTGATTTCGACTGTGATACCTGCAACTGCATATACCTACTTCAGTGTTCCACTTGCAAATTTCAGTACATTGGACAAACTGAAACGGCATTTCGTTTGCGCTTCAATAACCACAAGGCGCATGTCACTGCTCTACCCGATCTACCCCTATCTAAGCACGTCATCGTTCAAGGGCATTCACTCGACAAACTAACAACAACCATATTAGAATCCGGCTTCAGATCCCACCACGAACGAGAAGTGCGCGAATCATTTCTCATCTACAAATTTAAGGCTGTATCATCTGGCATAAATGAGAGCGCAGGAAAACTGACATTCCTGCCCGTGTAGCGGACTGCCGCATCACTGACAGTTCGTCAGTAAAATTACTCTGTGTATGACGCAATCCCAGTTTTTTACATGTTTTATATTGTGACATGCCTTTTCTAGGTTTTATATTTTTATATTTTACACTTGTTTTCTGTTAGACATCGTTTTTTCGTTGTGTGACACCATTTTCTGAATGACGACTTTTATTGTTTTACGTCTGTTATTTTAGCTCCTTTAGCGCATTCTTGTTTACAACATAAGATTCATCGTTGTTGATTTTTTTCATGCTTTACACAGGTTCTCGTTGCTTTATTCCTGCCCTTGTGTTAATCGGCGATATTCACTGTTATCCCGGCTTCGTTCAATTCTGCCATACATGTATAATCTTTGCGTATGTACCCGTCGTGTGCCTACCTGTAAAATCAGTATGTCATTGCGCACAGTTCACTTTCTATTACAAACATTGTCTGTTGATTGGCTTTCATGCGGTCATCCTGCAATCACGATGCACGAGTGTTCAGTCGTCCATGCGATAGCAATGATACGATAGTTGTGTGTTTGGGGGCCCCCTCTTATGGTCATGCAGATATATAAACAGCAATTTTTCATATGCACTGTATTTCCTGATGAAGGCCGGACCACCGGCCGAAACGTTGAAAGTAAAAAGTTCTTGCACGTTCGTCCGTTTCTTCACTGCTCATATTCGTCTGGATCCGCAGACACAATTACTGGATATATATATATATATAGTAATGGCGAAAAGCTGCACTTCGGCAATGGACGGTCGTGCTTGCAAAGCGGGGCTACAGAAGCGGAGTAAGACGACAGTAATAGACGCCCAGAAGGTCACAATGTCTCCTCAGCCATATATAGATGCACTGTTTTTTCGGTTCTGCAACTCCGGTCTAACAAATGTCGTAATGCTGGGGACATTTTCTCGATCGTGGAGTGGCCAGTGGTATTTCTGCTTCAGGTGACACAGCCACTGTTCCTTGTGACTCGAGATGTCCACTTTGTTTTATAACCAAACAGCGAATTTCTTGTTCGTCTTATCACAGTAATAATTTCATAACGTGTGTACCGAGGCCTACATGACTGATTGCAGCAGTTTTCTGCGTGTGTTTAATGTGGGATGGGGCAGAGCCTGTTTTCTAATTACTGGACATGCGGTTGAGATCTGGCCAGATGGAACGCCATTCACTGCCATTTAACATCGTCAATCGTATATGTATATATTGGAGACCGCTCTGTTGTGCTCAAACAGCGAACACGAACTCCAAGCTATTAGGCGAGTGGAAGATGTCGCTAGGAACAAAGGGCTCCTGGCCGCCATCTAACGGAGGAGAGGCAACACTTCTCATGGCTATTCGCTCTGAAAGTAAGTCCTTTCATCACCATCCAATAAGAGATCTCAGCTGTTAGAAAGTGATCGTCCTCTTTTCTTTCTTTTCTTGCTCTGTCTGTGCTTGTTGGTGCTTTTTATTAAAAAAAATGAAGACATCCCGTACTCCCGCCTAAACAACCACGTCGTCTACATGCACAGGTCTGTGGGGCAGATTTTAACTACACAGCGAAATTTCAGAGGAAGATTAAGAGGGCCACCAAGAACTCGCTTTCCCTCCCGATATCATCGTGTTTGAGGTTGTTGAATAGCTCTGATATATTGAGGGATGTGTGGGTGTCGAGTTAAAGTAAGGGGGCGGGGGGTAGTAAGAATACCTGGCGTGGCCTCTCCTTCTAGCCAACTTGAATATTTCACACCTTTTGCAACTCATTACGCATTTGTGGCTTTGTTTAGAGTTTAATTTCACGCTCTTCTTTCACTAAGTTTGTGGCTGGTGCATTTGTCTTTAAACGTTTCTTATTTTTCGAAGATCCCCGCAATCTGTGTAATAAAAGTAATATCCCATTACATATGAAAACGATTTTTGTTTTCCGGGCGACGAGTTCAGTGAAGTACCCGAAGCAGTTGATGTACTGACAGGATCCCTCATTGGGAGCGCACATGGATTTCCGTCTCGGACACAGATGTTTCTGGTTTATGCAGCCATTTTCTTGGTAAACCCCGCGGAAGTGCCAACTGTGTCACCTGGCGTATTGTATAGAAAGTGCCAGATGGCCCACATTCTTGGGTCCCTTTGTTGTCTTCTTGCCTTCTCCTGCTAGCCAGGAACCCCAAGGATTGCGAGCTTTTGTCGTGGCCTGCATAGAGGATTGCCTTGCAAGGGCTTGCAGAACCTGTCAAGTCATGAAGAGAATAGCTGACAGCACTGTTGCAGACAATAAAATCGAAAGGAAGGGGACCGGGGAGAACTTGTTGCCTACTCTGCAAAACAGCAATGCTGCACCTGCGTCCACACAACAATAGAAAGTATGGGGCCCCCAACTCTCCTGCCTCCTTGTTCTCGCGACCTATTGTGTTCTCCAGGCCTCCTGTTCGCGGGACACCTGTAGGGAAAATACAAAGGAAGAATGTCAAGGCTTCCATGGTGAAGTGGTTCAAGGCCTATTGTAGATCACTGTAGGGAAGTATTCCACAGCTAAATATTTAACTGGGCTGCCCAAGTCGTGATGTGGTTGCCAGTATAGAGCTTGCGATGGGTCTGGATCGCAATAACCAGCATTTAGGCAGTCTTTGGAAGCAAGCTAAGATATGGTTTAAACTATCCCTGTGCTGAACAATTCGCGGTGATTACCCTTGCACACAGAATTGGCTTTTTTATACCCTCAAAATTTTGTATTTCAACCCCTTTGAGCGATTTGGAAGCATAGACTAATCTGATGTGGGCTGGACTGACCTTATAGAATAGTGTTACTGCGCATGCGTATTAACAAATCTATTTCGAAACCGAACAACCTCGACTATACAGACTAGTAGAAGGGTCCACTCACTCCATTCAGCACCCATCACTGCCTTTCCTTCCTTTGGCTTCTGCCTTTTACTTCGTGGCTCACAGAACTCCCTGCGACGTGGCACACTCACTAGAAGATATATGACAATATATTTATTTATTTTATCGATTTATTTTATTTAAAACATAGTGCAGACCCACTAAGGGTCCAAGCAGGAGGGGCATAAGGGTACGATGTAAACAGATATAGTAAGAAAAAAAGGGAACAAACACTAAGATTCAACAATGGCACAATTCATTAACAAGGTGTAAAATATATCGCGAAAAAGAAGTCAAAGTTGAAAATAAGCAATATTATGAATGCGCAATAATATTGTCCCTAGATAGCAGTGGTAACACTGTAGTGTTACGGGAAAGGTAGCATAAGGGCTCACTCTGTACGCAGGACACGGGCGAAGGCATCGAATATTCGGACAAGACTCGGGCCTGCTATTAGTGTTGGCTGGATACTTGCCTGTGTATATATTGTAAATACACGTATCCCCGTAACAATATTATAGGTCCAAATAATGTATTAGCAAAATTACAGAAGATGCACAAAGAGCAACGACATATTCAATGACTAATTGCATCAGTAGCGTCAGTGCTGCATAAATTAGCTACGGATGAGTAGTTCAAGTCCGCCATGGCACGGGTAAAGAAAGAGTGTTTGAAGAGGTTTGTATTCGCGAGATAAGGCGTTAAGAATTCTGCATGGCGACGTCTCGTTCGATGTGCAGCAAGTGGCCTCAAGGAGGGATGTAGACTAATCGAAAAATGATTGTTCTTCAAAAAGAAAGTGAATTTAACTCTATGAATTTTCCTTCGTAATTTCAATCTTTGAGTGTTATCAGCTGGTATAAGGCTGGTTGGGGAGTCGGTCGAGCGATATCTTGAAAAAAAAAACGAATCGCATTGCTTTACGTTGGACTTTTTCCAAAGCGTCAATGTTAGATTTGGTATAAGGGTCCCACACGATACCTGCATACTCTTGTTTATGACAGAGGAGTGAGTAATATGCTCTCAAGCGAGTGATAGGGGGAGCCTGTTTTAATTGATGTGTTAGAAAGTGTAGCTTATCCGGAAAGCTGCCTTGCATATGTTGGAAACGTGAGCATTCCGGGATAAGTTGTTTGTTATTGTGACACCCAGATACTTCAATCCACGAACTTCTGTTGGAGGTGTGGAAGCAATGCTGTATGGAAAAGATGAATTGTTAAATTTTCTCGTAACTTTCAGAAAAACTAATTCGTTATCATTTAGTTCCATGTGCCACTTGGAACACCACAATGCATTGGGAAGGTTCAATTTAAGAGTACTTTGGTCGTCACTAGAGGTTATTTCGCTAAATAATACCGCAGGCATCAGCGAATGGCCTAACCTGCACGGGTGTTTTAATTACATCAACAATGTCATTTACATAAACTGAAAATAATACGGGCCCTAAAACGCTGCCCTGTGGGACACCGAGGTTACAGGAATATCACCTGAAAAATTATCGTCCATATGAACGAACTATTTAGGTTAGTTAGGTAAGCAGTAATCCAATTAATTAGGTACTATGGCATGTGAATCAAGTTGAGTTTTTCGGATAGCTCAGGATGCGAAACAATATCGAATGCTTTTCAAAAATTCAGAAAAAAGTACGTTAATTTGCCCGGGCCTATCAAGCACGCTTGCAAAGTTGTGAACTATAGTGGTTAATTGGGCAACGGTAGACAAACCTTTACGAAAGCCAGGCTGCTGATCAGACAAAAGACGCTTATTTCTTTTGCTACGACATGTCCTAGTAGCTTGTAACAACATGACGTTAGTGAAATGTGAGGATAATTAGTCAAAAGTGCAGCATCACCCTTCTTTAGTATAGGTACAACACGTGCCTTCAGCCAGTCGCCATGAAGGATGGAAGAAGACAATGATACTTCAATAATAATGACTAGAAATTCGGAGTCTTTCCGCGTACCTGTGAAGGAAAGCGTTTGGTATGTGCACTCTGCTCCAGGTGTCGACTTAATTTTTAAGTTAAGCAAGAAAGTGACTGTACCAGGTTTAGAAATCATATCAGGCGGTGAAACAGCAGGTGTATGGTTCAAACATGGCGGAACAGATTGACAGAAAGAAAACGCAATGAAAATACTTGTTTAAGGGCTCCACAATACTTTGTTTCTCGACTACTTGGCAACCCTGGTGTACAATTTGGTCAACAGGTCTCGCTTTTTCTCTGTAGAACTCTCAAAACTTTTCAGGAGCAGACCGCATAAAGTTTGGTAGGGTGCTTAAAATGCCTTTCTTTCGCATTTGACATCAATTGGTATAATTTAGGCAGTAATTCTTGAATAACATTACGAGAGGTACTCTGTCATCTTAAGCGCTAAATTTTTCTTTTAAGCAGCAATATCCAGGGGTCTTTTTTTAGCTGTTTCCTTAGTTTTATTAGGAATAAATTTATTAAGACAATGCGTGCATATGCTCTTAAACTTAGCCCATAGGTAAGTAACATCGCTACCATGAAAACTACTTATACAATGATCTAGGTAGTCTAAAACTCTTTCGTCCCTGGCGCGCGCAATATCTTTGACGGTAACCGTTTTCCATCGATCTTTGCTACTAGAGTGTAGCCGACAAGCAAAATACACCATGTAATGGTCCGAAATACCCGGCTCGATAGATACAGAATAATCGTCAAAGGTTTTGCTAATAAGGACAAGATCAAGCATAGTCGCCGATGTGCCTTGAACGCGTGTCCGTTGACTGGCAAATTGTTGCAAGTTGTGGTACAGAACAATGTCACCTGAGCGATCTACATTGGAATTGAGATCTTGATCAAACCATGCATGCTGCCATCCAATTTATGGTAGATAAAAATCCCCGACAAGAAACATTTTGTCACGAGGAAACGAGGACAGGTGTTCGCGCAGGTCATGCAAGAACCGCGGAGACGAGTCAGGAGGCACGCCAAACAGCAATAATGACATGCCCCACAATGCGAGATTTAGGGCAATGAATTCTATATTTTCTGCCTGACGCAAAGGTACGACAGGAAGGTGGTCCCTGATCAAGATAGCCACACCCCTCCTCCTGCACGTATGTCACGACAAAAAACGCAGTAAGAAGGCGGGAAAACGGTAGCGTTCGCCATATCGTCATGTGGCCAGGTTTCGGTTATCGCAACTATGTGAGAGGAGCATCCTGATATAATCTAATCGCATCTACTCGTGCACCTTCGCTGGAATGTGCCGGCGCTACCCCGCAGGCGTGGACAGCTGCTACATTATTTGGCGCAGTTTCTCGAAACCACTAATTCGTTCCGGGTTCACTATGAAAAGAATCAAGGGGGACCATATAGTAACGGGAACAGAGCCCTCTTCTAAGAAGCAGAGCCTTGAATGTGCTATGCCTTTTCCGATCTTTAGAACCTGGTTATTTGTCATACAAGGAAGGACAGGGGGAGGAGAAGGAGGGGCGTGGTACGTCCTTTCCATCACACTGTGCGGTTGCATATAAGGACCCGACCTGCCATTGGACTCTTGGGCTTTCAAGCAGCCGTACCTGCACGTACAGCCGCCAAGAAAAGCACGCTGTTTGACGATGGACGCTCGCCGTATGTACGCCTCTTTGTCCCAGCGCAGGGAATGGCCGAATGGCCGACCCGTCTCCCGTCTGACGGCGATCTTCGTGCTCGACTACGTCCTCACCAGGGGCCTCACCGAAGAGGACGAGCTCGTCTCTCTCGCCTGCCGAGCCATGGAGTGCTGGGCCGCAGTCTTCCGGAATTACGACCCCGACGACAACGGCTACATCCCCTGCGACGTCTTCCACGAAGCGCTGGCGGCTTGCGGGTGCAACGTGAGCGAGGACGACGTGGCCTGCGTACTTCGGATTTGCGAACGGCTTGGGTGGGTGTCCTTTGACGGCTTTATTAAAGCTTGTGCCACTACGGCAAAGTGTCACCCTTGACGAGTCCGTGCCGCTTCTGTGACGTAAGGAACCCAGCAGCCCTTTTCAGGGCTACCCACTCGATGCCTTGGCAGTGAGAGTCGCTGGCTTTCGCGATACTTCGTCAGCGTGTCCCCTCTTTTTCATTTCTTTTTGTTTTCTTTCTTTCTGACTGTCGTCGTCGGGAATGGTCACGTGAGGTCCTTTGACATTGGTCAGGTGAGTGGAGACGGCAGAATGCACGTGGGTGCTATATTAGAGGCTTTGCGCGAATTTAAGGCGTAATTGATGCTATTCGTAGTACTTGGCTGAATGCCTAATCATTCATCATATTGTCATGTAGGTGACGTTGAGCTGGCCGGTGCTCAGACGAGCAGAAAGCCAGACTCCGGCGGCCATAAAACTAAGGATAATTTATTGGGGCTGACTTGCGCCCGAAAGCAAGCTCAAACACACCACTCGACGACAGCGAAAAGAAAGAGGCCAGCGTGCCCGAACGGCGGCTGACAGAATGCCCGCCGGTGGGTGTGACGATCCCTTATCAATCCGTTATGTTGCAGCACATCCGGGCATCAAGCTGGCTCTCGGATGCACTTCAACACATACAAAACGCGAATAAAGAAAGATTAGATGAAGTCCGCTTCTTTTTCTAAACAGACGTGGCAATATGTGATAGCCTCGCTTATATCTTTCGCTAATGCACAAAAACGCACGACTTTCCATGCTTCCACAAAACGTTCTTTTATTTCCTTGAATGACTTGACCATATTTAACATTGCTATACATCAAATTATAGCCAATTACACTGACTTGTTTTACATTTAAGAGGGACCTTGATATGATACTTGATATCCTTTCACGTAAGCTTTTAAATAAACGAAAAAGTTAAGAAAAATTAATGAAAACAAAAGGTATGCGTGTGAGTGTACGAAACCAGAAATTTTTTACCAATATTGGGAGATGTACAAATTGTTATTTAAGCACTTAGCGATAAAACAAGTGCGGGCGAATCTTGTATGCCATGCTTTGAATTTTTCGTGTCCCGTAGAAGCAGCGTTCCTGTGTCGCTCAGCGTTGTGTCCACGCGAAAAAAAATGAAGCAATGACAAACTATGCCATGTTGAGCAGAAGACCTTTACTTTATATTTGATTTTCACAGCTCATTTATTTTCTTGATTTCCTTATATCACACTTTTTTGGCGACTGTGAACAAAACTCAATTAAGGAGTGAGGAGACCACATGTACTTATGCAGCCTTGGCTTCAGATATTTGCGAATTTGCTGCTGAAGAGACTGACCCCATTACAACCACCTCTCTAAATTAACAATTTGTAAAAAAATTTAAGTTGACATTTCTGCAAAGAAGTTTTCGGACGCTCGCTAAGCACATTCACAAGTGCCTGTTCGCCCCTTTCAGCACCAGTCCCTCTCTGTGCTTTCTTTTGCTTCTGCCCTTCCGCCCTGCCGGATGACGATCTCGACAAGCGTTCGAGAGACGAGGCATCAGGCAATTAAAAGGATGCTTAAAATGGAGATAATAGAACGCACCATTCAATCAGACATAGAAAGAAACAATGCGGGAGGGGAAACTTCAAAAGAACACCGATCTTAAGGGAGCGGTGATAATCTGATAGGATTAGTAGGTTTGTTCCTGGAGTGGTACCTGACAAAGTGTTCAGCTATAACCAAAACCTGGAAACCGGAGAGGGCGGAGGAAGAAGATGGTACCAACGATTTCTAATAGACGAAATATTTGAGATATTTAGAAAAGGAAGGAAATATTGGCTAGTATATCAAAACGCTCTCTCGAAAACAAATTGATATTTTGAAAAAAAAAATATTTCTGTAAGTTGGCATTCTCGCAAGTCCATTCTATAACCTGTAACTCGTCCACAGATTGCTTCCTGGCTCTCAGAGCGTCCACACCTGAACAATATAGCGAACATTCACGTGCAACACAATATCGTTTCAAAAATGAGCTAGAGTGTGTCGTCTCACAGCGAGTTATGTGATGTACAAAGAGAAATGCCCACGCGGAAGGAAGGAAAGGCACGGATGGGTGTTGCGTGGGGGTGAATGTTCCCTTACAAGTCTGTAGTCGAGGTTGTTTGGTTTCAAAATGCACTTGCTTACGCATATGTGCTGTAACAATCTTTGAGAAGCTCAGTTCGGTGCACATTAGAAGATTATTGTATTCTAGACACATTAAGCGGTCGTTGCACCAGCTTTGAACGTACTCACAAAGCTCCACCGATCAGTCGTGCAGACTCCTATGAAAATGAGAAAGCTAACATTAAATAGCAGTGAATGTGCAAGGGACATTCCATTCTCGATCACGGCGCAGCTACTTCCATTATCTCGTTAAAAATGCTGTGACATTTCAAGTGTGTGCGCTTCAGATAAACACCAATTTGTAGAAATCTAAAACAGCTTTAGTTACCTGCCTTTAGGCAATGATGGATACAAGGAAATGTCGCTGGACCCGACGCTTCGACAAGTGGACCGGGACGTCAGCTGGCTTCTCAAGCGTTGCATTTCTGCGCGCTTAGCACCCTCTTCCCAGTCGTCTGAAAGAGAAATTGGGCATGTCGAAAGTGAATGCTTAAGTAAATAGCTTCACGCATGTCATCAGCATTCACTTCGTGAATAGCTTAGCCCCTTTCATCAGCATTCACTTCGTGAATGCTGATGAAAGGGGCTAAGCTATAACGCTTATCGGCAATACCGCGAAACATTCGCCCACACATCTTATAAAGACGTGACATTTTGTTATAGGGTGATTGTATATACACTTATATACACAATGCTTATTTACATATCGACGCGATTATATACATATGTAAAGAAGCAATGGAACGTTGTAGTGCGCCTCCCTCTCCAGCGCCTTATGCAGTTCGCTGTTCAGCGATCTGCTAAGAAAACGCCGCTCGTGCTGGAGGTCCGTGCCCGTGGGGACAAGACCGCTGCCACAGTGCTGCGTTCAGCTTGATATAGTAGGCACCTTAACAAAGTGGTGGAAGTGCTGGGTACTTAAACCATCCACGTTGTAACTACGATTCCGTGCACTGCCCGCTGCCATGGCTCAGGACGCCTCCTAGCAGACATCTTCTGCTCCGGCCGTATGTTCCGGTGCGCCTCGTCATCACGACCCTCCTATTTTCACTGGAGCGGATGGAGTGGACGTAGACGACCGGCCAACTACCTGCGAAAGAGTGAGCGCTCGTAACTGCGACGAGACAACAAAACTCGGTCACGTCTTGTTCTACCTCGCGAGGGTCGCAAGCCTATGGTACAACAACCAAGAAGCTGATTTACCGACATTGTCCGCATTCGAGACCTCGCTGGCAAATGTACTTAGCCGTTCTGCTGTCCGTAAGCTGTGCGATCAGCAGCGCTTGCGTGAACGAGCACGGCAGCCAGGCGATTCCTTCACCATCTTTATTGAGGACATCCTGCTCTTGTGCAAACGAGTGGACGCGACGATGTGTGAATCGGATAGGATCAGGAATGCCCTGAAAGGTATCGAGGACGAGCCGTTTAACATGCTACTTGTCAAGAGCCCTCAGTCAGTTACAGAAATTGTCGCACTCTGCCGGAGGAGCTGCGCCGGCAGCGCTCGTTGATGTGTCGACCTTTTTGCAGAATGAAGATCTAGCTGGGTGGACCGCCACTAATGGCCAGGCAACACTACTTGCAAAAGTAAAGCCCTTTGTGCGGGAGGAAACTGCCCGCCAACTCTCCCTGATGGCCTTCACTCAGCCGCAGCCTGCCCAACAGCCTTCGTCAACTCTTGTGCCTCCGTTGCACCATGCGATTGAGTAGGTAATCGCCACTTCTATACCTGTATACCACCAGCACCTTCCGGCGGCTGCGCCGCTGAGCTACGCCGAAGTTTTTGTGCGGCCTCAGCCGATAACGGTAGCTGCACCACTCAGCTATGCACGCCCCGTCGCCACGCCTCAACCCGTCGCTTCAGGTGTGCCTCCTACTTACGGCGGCGTAGCGGCCAGATCTCGACTGCAGCCCAGCATGCAGTCGTGCCAGCAGCCGCATCGTGCATCGCGTCGTGTGCCTTGGATGGGCCCTGCTCCAGCGGCCGCCACCGCCCCGGTACAAAGGAGACGCTCATAGCAAACATCCATCCGTCCAGTGAGTAGCCAGTGTCGCTGACATTGCATGGCTTCTATATGGGTACGAAGACTACGAGAAGTACAGTTTCCGTTTGGTTCAAGAGGATTAATGTTTTGTGCCTGTAGGGCTAGGAGCATCCCCTCTTTGCGTCTTGTAGTTGTCTCCCCTCATTCTACTGTTAGACAGACGCCCCCAAAGTACAGTATTTGAGCCATTCAACCCGAGTATGGGGAACACAAAAGAACCTATAACAGCGCCTGTCCGCACCTGATGTGGTCTGCTGCAGGTTCTGAGAGCTCCTCCCAAGCAAACAAAGACAAAGGAAAATGGGACACCTGCTGTCATGGAAGAACTACAGGTGGGAGACGTGTGCGTTCGTTTGCCGTTCCTGGACAATCCAAATGCCCAATAATCTTTGACACAGAAAAAGTAGGAAACACAGCATGCGAGAAATATCTGCTTGTGCTCGTCTGTTGCCCTTCTCGTGAAATTAAGCATATGTCTATGTTGCCAAATGCATGCAGAGCAAAATTTTCTAGCGACGCTCCTGTTATCTAGCCTTCACCTGGGAACTGGTACTCGTAATGCCGAAACTCCCAAAAAAGTGGAACCCATGGCGCCTTCTATGAAACGGCGGAAGAAACGGATGCAATAGTTACTCTCTCCTCATCATAAAGGGCGCTTTTGACTAAAAAAAAAATATTTCCCACTGGTGAAGACACAACCATGGCAACCATTCATGCTTGCCAGACGGGAGCATATGTCAACCATATCAGTGTCTGATTTACTGCTGCCTAAAGGGCAAAAGAAAATAAATAAAAATGCTCACCCTCCCCCGTCCACCGGACACGGTGCTCCCATAAACTCAGGAGGCTAAAAAGAATTAAATCTGGCGCCTTACAGGCGACTATGGTCATATGGCGTGCTGTCTGAACACGTATCTTTCAGTGTCAGGCGCCCCTGTTGACATTTTTAGCGGCGTCCGACATGCGGGAGAATGGCGGCTCCGACCGCTCCGTGAAAGTTGTTGCATGCACTTCTGCCATTTCAGCTGCCTCTTTATTTTGACCCCGACAGTAGTGGTTTTCAAAGTGATAATATCGAATCGTAAGATTACAGTTTATCGACAAAGCGGCAGCTCAGGTGCCTCTGAGTGCAATAAGCGCTTTGTACGCTAGTGTCGTTTTTTACTTCACATTATCGATATATAAAAGGAACACGTTGCATAGCTGTCGATTTCCATATAGTCTCTTTCAGGAGTTCCGTGCAGAACTGGGGCATCTACAGGCCCACTCTGCCAATCAGGAGGGCAAACACGTGTTAAACGTATCCGTTCGCACCATGGTATCTGCCAGTTGCGAACCGTGAAGTGGCAGGAGAAGCCTTCGGAAGTGGAGGAGGGGGACGGATTGAGACCCCTATTAGCAGGAGTGGCTCGCACGCGAGTGTGCCAATAACAACATTTCGTCTCGCCTCGGATGATTACGGCGCTCGATGTCCTTGGCTCTACTGCGCGTAACTCCTGCAAGAGACTATAATCAGTTTCACTAGTTGTGTGCAGGAGAGCCAAGGCTACGAGGCCATCTAGCGCAGAATTCTTCCGAAGCATGACGAAATGCCAAGCACACCCCGCAGCACCTTCCTCTGCAGCTGCCACTGCAGTGATCGCCATTGGCAGATAACAAGCCGCGGAAGGACACGTTTAAGACGTGTTCGCCCTCATGATTGGCCGCATAGGTCTGTAGCTTCCACAGTGCTGCACAGAATTTCTGTAGCAGACAATACTTTTTTTTCCTATTTCAGGACTAAAGAACGTAAGCTTAGTAGGATATTTTTAAGCAAATACACAGCGCCAAAGCCTGGTCCCCGTGTCGGAGCAGCGAAGTGCGGAGAGACACTTGTTGATTTTCAAGAACATTTGATTTTTTCTTGTTCCTTACCGAGATCATCAGGACACCGTGCGACATGGCTCATTAATGTGCCTGAAAGAGCTTTTTGGGCCATTAGACAGTTTCAGTATGATGCACCCAGAAAAGGTGTTGCTTCTACAGAGCTACTGAGACCTCTTCAGGATTTGACCTACGTGTGCTCCGAAACTCATCAAAAACGTTCATTTTGCCCATTAAAAAAAGTAATGACGACATTGCGCCGGCGAAAAATATACATTTTCGTTTTCTAGCCCGTGAATTGCTTACGCTTTTCACACACCGAAGGAAGGCAACTCGTCTAAAGTATTTTATTTTAATTTTAAAGTCTTCGTCGCCCAGCATTGCAAGCGACTGGACACTACGATTACGTATCAACACAGTCTCTTAAAAATTGCCGAAATCGCTGTGAAAATCACTCGACGACCATGAAATCGCTGTTGTTTGCGTGGCCCACGTGTAACCGACGAAGTTGCAGGGACGCTATCACGAAATGCTGTCACTACATGGCTTAGACCTACGTACGACTGTGTTGACAGGTCACCAGGAAACCGCCCCCTCGAAATCAAAAGTGGGCTTTTAAAGGAGCAGTATTAAAATATATTCATTGTGTTGCGAGGCCCCACGAGAGTCTTTTTGTTGTTCTCCACGCGAGTGCTTTTATTTAGCGCAACAATACGAGAATGTCAAAAATTCGGATCAGCACTCCTTCAATATGACGTTGCATCATAGGCATGGATAAATCAAATAAGGTATTTCGCACACACAGAATGTTGCATTGAGGAAAACGTGCATTGATCAAAACTCAATCGTCACGTTGTGGCCATCCCGTACGGAAGCTGTTGGATTCACTTCCAAGAACAGCGAAAAGGGAGCCGAGAAGATCCAGAACTTGCTATAAGTCCACGTTTTGACCAAATGACATCTCGAGCAGGGACTCCGGAACCGGGGGACAGTCGCCCTCCTCCCCCTAACATTTGGCCGGAGGGGGCAGGCCCCCCCCCCCCCACTCTCCGACCGTTTACTGTGAAATCAAATGTTTAACAAGAATTTTGAAGCTGATGCTTGTGTGGTCCTGGGCTATCCAAAGCACATGGACCACAAGACAACGTACGCGGCTAGCGCCATCCTCGCAGGTTATCAGTACTTCCAGGAATTACAACAATTTTAGAAGTGCGTACCAGTGTAAGATAATAATGATGCAAATATGTAAAATTTACTACGGCAAAAATGAATTAAGACATTGTTAGCTGATGTTATTAAAATCTCAGTATTAATATATAAAATGTAACATAAAGGAATGAGAACCGACAAATATTGAGAAAAATATATACAGACACAACATACACAGACGACAATATTTCCGCTCCCCCCATCTCAAAAAACATTCGAGTCCTTGAATTCTTGAGCAGCAAATATCTGAAGCCGAATCTGCATAATTACATATTTTTACAGCGTAAGCTGTTATGAGATCACAACTCGGGCCGTTTTTGCGCCGTAGTTGTCCGCCGCCGCCGCCGGTGTCCGTAACCGCTATCGCGGCAAACTTTAGAAAAAAAATAACTAGGGCTAAAGAGTATTCCAACTCGTCCTCTGCGTGGATTCGAACCCACACTCTCTTCGTGGCAGTCGAGCATTCTACCACTGAGCTACGCCTGTTTTTTTTTTCTTTCATACATGGTATTTATTACAGTGAGCTAAGAAATTCGCAAATTGCATAAGGCACTGTTGCAGTGAGATAGCGACAATAATCGCACGAACACTCCAAAAGACATTGTCAGCCTAAAATACAAATTCACTGACGGAATGCACATAAGTGTTTCAGGGAGAGTTCAAGATGTGTTGCACAGCATGGCTGGTACAGATGAGGACTTTGCCAAGATGGGGTACCATTCAGGCTTGACGTCAAGCTCATCGTAGATGTCCTTTAGATGCATGGTCACTTGAACAAAATGAGTTATTGACGCAGTGACTGGCTCTGCGTTGCGGTCTTGCATACGCGTCTTCCACAAGCTATGCATTCCCATAAGAAAGAACATATCAAATGGCACTTCATCCAGGGATGTTGGCAGAAGGTAACGTATAGTATGCGAATTAAAGGTGAAATCTTTCTTTAAAGTTCGCCGAAGTATATCCCAGAACAGAATAGCGTCCTTGCAGTTAATAAAGCAGTGTTCTATTGTCTCTGGTACGTCACAAAGACGGCAGTCAACTGAAGAAACGAAAATACCTTTCTTGTGTGGCCATGCCTTCACAGGCAATGTTTCTGAATGAAGTTTATAAAAGAAGGTTATTGAATTAGGAGAAACGTACATTTTGCAAACGCGCTTGAGGACATCGTGGCCTGGAAGGTTGACATACAAAGAACGATAAAATGGAGGTGGAAAAAGCATAGATAATAATTCCTTAGAGCTTTTTGCGCGACACTGTGTGCAAGTACGCAATCGAAAAACGGGCTTTAAGGAACTAGACTGCAAACTGCACTTCCTGCATAAATCCCCACAAACACGGACGTACAGAGAAATTTGACGAAACAACTAAATCAGGTAAAGCGTTAACAAGTGTGACCTGCAAGAATGATTGAATTATCGGATGAGAACTGTCACGAGAAAAGAAAAAGCGCGAAACGATTTGCCATAAGTAGAGATGCACAAGTCCCAACCCGCCCTCTTTCACTGGTCGGAATATGTTGTCCCTTCGCATTGGTTCGAAAGTGGAAGACCATACAAAAGTAGCAAAAGTTCGATGAAAGCGTTGTATGTAAAACTGAGCGCAATGAATTAGTTGTAGCACATAGTAAAGCTTTGTTGCAAGAAATGTGTTGCAGGCTTCAGCTCTCCCAAAGATTGAAAGGCGATGTGGAACGTATGTCTGGGCCTGACGTTCAAGCTTAGGGACGCGCTCTTTCCAGTAACGAGCGCTGAATCTATATGCATCAAGCGGCACTGCAAGATACTTTGGTGGAATACTAGTCCAATTAATCCCTGCGAACTGACTCGGCGTACATCCCCACGTACCAAACCATAAACCCAGACTTTTAGAGGCGTTTAAACGAGCACCTGATACAACACCAAATTTTTCAATTGTAAATAGCACATTTTCAACACTTCGTTTGTCTGTGCAAAAGAATGCCATGTCATCTGCGTAAGCCAATACTTTAACTTCATTACCTAATATGCTGTAACCATGGATACGATTTGCTCGCATTATGCTCAAGCATAATGGTTCGAGGTAAAGTCCAAACAGGAGTGGAGACATTGGGCAGCCTTGCTTTACAGACGAGCGAATAGAAACATGCAGGTTTTGGGAGATGACCATTGATAATAGGCGAGTCGAACACTCACTATAACAAAGTCGAACACCCTTGAGCAAGACAGAGCCAATATTGCTATGCTCCAGAAGAGAAAACAGGCATGAATGACTGACGCGATCAAAGGCTTTTGCGAGATCTACTTGAAGCATTGCGAGATGCTCTTGAGAACTGTAGCAGTACTGGAGGATTGTACGAGCGATGTGTATATTGGTCTGTATGGAGCGTCCTCGAATTCCACACGTCTGATGAGAACCAATCAGGATCGACATCGCGAATTGTAACCATTTTGTTAACACTTTAGCAAAAATTTTGTAGTCAACGTTTAAGAGTGCTATTGGTCTATAGCCCTCTACTGAACGAAGTTTTTTTCTTTCAGTACTTTTCGGAATTAAAACTGTGTGGCTTTTGGAAAAAGACCGCGGGAGCATCTCCGTGTCATAACTCGTCTTAAAGATGTCCAGCAGCAGGCGACTCAGGATTGTCTTGAAAGCTTTGTAAAATTCCGCCGCAACTCCATCAGGACCAGGCGTTTTCGACAAGGGCAGTTGATCAATGGCCTGCTCAATTTCCTGCAATGTTATCGGGCTACTGATGGCTGTACAATCTTCGTCTTGCAAAGGGTTTAAAAGAGAAACAAAACTTTTCTTGAGCTCGACATCTGCGCAATCAGGAAGCGCATTAAACAAACCTTCATACAGTTTTCAAACTGCATAATAATTCCTGCTGTGTCTGTTACAAGAGCACCATTGGAGTACACTTCCTGAATCACCTTGGACACTGCGTGTCGTCGCTCATCGATTAAAGCATGACGTGTCGGCTGCTCAGAGTTCAAAGTCATTCTGTTCCGTGATCGAATACGTGCACCTCTGTATCTGAGCTACGGCTGTGGTCTCGGAAAGAGGATTGCATAATGAGTTCGCGGAATAATTTCAAAGGACACAGGAGTGCATGCTTGGTAGCTCTGCACCCATTACAGAGGCACCATCTACATCATCGTTATGAAACAATCTTCTTCAACTTTACCATCATCATTATTACGAACCGCTGCCCTTTATCGTGTCGTATCGTGCCATGCGACAGGCGACGTGCGCAGCCCCGACAGCAACTTGACTTGGGTCTTCGATATACCTGATGGCGCCTCCTCGTAAAAGTGCGGACCGCTGCTGAAGAAGCGAATCGCAGAACTACGCGCGCGGCTGCAGCAAGGCAACGCAGGGCACAACAGACAGCTGCGCAGAGGGAAGCCCAAACCGCAGCTCGCCGTCGACGCCGGGCCGAGAGTTCGGTTCGTTCTCGGGAAAACGACGCCAAGAGACTCTCTAAGATGTGCAGTTATACAGATTTGCACGTTACAATGCCGCAGTAATTATGGCGTAGTGGGTACTTCCCTACTTAACGAAATGATAAGTTATGGCGCAGGGGATACCTACCACCCCTAGTTGCACTAGTTTCCCCGAGCGTTTAAAATGGCCTCTAAGAACATCGGTCCTCCAGCACACGCTGCCACTGTCCTGCGGTTCCGCGCAGGCCTGGCTCTTTTTTGCTCACTCGTTAAAGGAATTGTGTTCACGCCAGCAAAAAGTGTAATAAATAAAGAAAACAAGGAACTGAAAGAGCTGCTATGAAAATGCAATGGTGCAATATAAAACAAAGGTTTTCTGCCCCACGTGGCAAAGTCTGTCACTGCTTCAATGTTTCGCGTTAACACGATGCTTTGTGGCACATGTATAAGGCCGCTAGTTCTACGGGACACGAAAAATTCAAAACATGGAAAACAAGACTGGCCCGCACTGCATGGTTCGATAGCTTAGAGAACTGAGAGCATTTTGTATATTTGAGAATAATGAAAAAAATTTCTGGTTTGGTGCACCCACACACATCTTTTGTGTTCATACATTTCTCTTAATTCTGCTTATTTCAAGGCAAAGATTGAATGATTGAACTCTCATATCAACGGCCCCTTTGAATATAAAACAAGTTAATGTAATAAGCTAGAATTAAAAGTATAGCAATGTTAAATATGTCAAGTCATTCAAGGAAAAGAACACTTCGGTGGAAGCATTTACAATGGGGTGTTTTGTGCGATTGAGAAAAGGGTTAAGCGGATCTATTAGGCATGATAAATTCCTATACGTTCAGAAAAGTGCTACAAATAGCATCAATTACGCCTCAAATTTTTGCAAAATTGTAAAGCTTCTGTAGTGAAGCAACACTTCACTTCTAACACTTCTAACATAGCACCCACGTCCATTTTGCAATGTTTGACCATTGCCAAGGACGAGAATTGCAAGAAAAAAGAAAGCATTTCCCCGAGGGTGAACATGGTTAAGTGCGAATGCACGGGGTGGTGCTATGAGGGGGAGTAAAGTTATGATTAAAGTGTAATTAATGAATTTAAAGTGTTGTCATGATGCATTGTACACACACACACATTTATACACGAAGTATTATTTATTTACACCTCGCAATTTCGTAGATGCATAAATGCACACATCGCCGAGCACGTCACACACACACACTCTACACACGTCACTACAGATCAGCACCTATTGGTGTTATCGTCGTAGCTCACGGTTAGTACCAGCGCTTTGTGATCCGAGAAATGTACGGTGAGCGGATCCGGCAAGACGGCGCGGACCGTACAGTTCCTACTGAACGCCAAGTCTATGAAGCCACCGTTGATCGTGGTCGGAAACTCCTACCGCGATGGATCCAACCTGCGATGGATCCATACTGCGAAAGACTTCACCGACCGCGGAGCCGAGCGAGAAGAGAGCGAGCGGCAGCCGGCGGACGTTTATATACGGACTGACGCGCCGGCGCCACACACACAGCTGCACAGCGACGCCAGCTGCACAGCGCGCCGTGACGTCACGCCGCGGAGAGCGGTGCGCCCGCGCAAACCGCGGTGAGGAGGCGGAGCGCGCGCAGTCACGTGGGGTGTGACGTCGCTGCGCCGTTGCTACAGACGCTCCTCTCCGCTCCTCGCGCCGTTGCTATGGGACGGCGGATTCAGGGTCGCTTATAAAGTGCATTCGCACTTAAAAGAACAAATAGGGGACACGGCGGCGAAGTACCGCAACAGCCAGCGACTCTCACTGCCAAGGCATCGAGTGGGTAGCCCTGAAAAGGGCCGTTCGGTTCTTCACGTCACAGAAGCGTCATGGTGTCTCCTTCAACAGTGGCACGTCGCTGTTATAGCGCAGGCTTTTATAAAGCTGTCAAAAGACACCCACCCAAGGCATTCGCTAATCCCAAGTAAACACTCCACGTCGTCCTCGCTCATGTTGTATCCGAGAGAAGCCAGCGCTTGATGGAAGACGTTGCAGGAGATCTTGCCCTGGCCGTTCGGGTCGTAATTCCGAAAGGCTTCGGCCCAGCCCTCCATAGCTCGGACGGCGAGAGTGACGAGTTCGTCCTCTTCGGTGAGGCCACTGGTAACGACGTAGTTTAGGACAAACGACGCCGTCGGACGGGAGATGGGTCGACGCGTAGGCCAATCTCGGTGCCTGGACAAAGCGACGTACATCCAGCGATCGTCCATCGTTGAACAGCGTGCTTTTTCTGGCTACCGATTTCCTAGTGAGTGTGCCACCTGGTAGCGAGTTCTGGGAGCTGCGAAGTAAAAGGCAGAAGCAAATGGAAGGAAAGGCACGGATGGGTTCTGAATGGAGTGAATGGTCCATTCTGCTAGTGTGTATAGTCGAGGTTGTTCGCCTTCAAAATAGATTTGTTAATGCGCAAGCGCACTAATACTCTTCTAGAAGGTCAGTTCCGCGCACAACAGATTATTGCATACATCTAATCGCTCAAAGATGTTGAAACACCAAATTTTGAGGCTATGAAAAGCCTGCTGCGTGCAAAAGCACTCGCGGTGAATTGTTCGATCGGCATAACAATCGTTTCAACCATAACTTAGCTCGCTTCCAAAGAGTGCCTGAATGCCGGTTATAGTGATCGAGACCCATCACAAGCGCGACTGATGACCCCCACGTCGCTGTTACGGAAGAACAGCTAATGTTTTAGCTGCGGCATACCACATTACAGCGACTTGCAATAAGCCGTGAACGACTGCACCGTGAAAGCCTTGACATTTTTCATTTGTATTAAATGCGAAGCACTACTTAGCGAACTTCGGCGACCTTGAGCGTATCTATCTATCTAACCGCCAACGACTTCGTGCTCTCCTGGTCGTTCATTTAATGGGATGCATATGAAAATTGGTATGCCACAACATGACTGCAATGCAAACATTAATGAAAGGACATAACATGAAAATCATGACATGCATGTCATGAGCGGCATGATTTACGTGCGACGTTCTTGTTACTGTCCTGGCCGTTTCGTTAATGGGATGTATGCTAAAATTGGAATGGCACAACATCACTGCATGAAGAACATAAATGACACGTCATAACATAATCATGAGACCTATGTTATAAGCAACATGATTTACGTGCCACGGTCTTGGTGCTGTTCCGGCCCTTTCGTTAAGTTGATATATGCCAAAATTGGTATGGCGAGACAATGAAGGACGACTATGGGTGACACGTTTTAAGAACATGAAACTGTGACATGCATGTCATGAGCGGCATGAATTACATGCCACGCGTTTCGTTAATGCGACGTATGCCAAAATTTCTAGGGCATAACACGACTGCATGAGGAGCGTAAATGACAGGTCAGAACATTAGAATCATGACATGCGCGTCATGAGCGGCATGGTTTACATGCCATAGTCGTGGTGCCGTTGCGGCGGTTTCGTTAACCACATTCGTACCAAAATCGGTGTAGTGAGGCAACAATGCAGACCCATTTCGCGTTCCTGATGTGTGCTTCGCAGTTTCTTGATGCCCAGTGCATGTGGGATCTGCCCTTTTTTTTTCGCTACAGGTGTCAGGCAAAAATGGACAGCTGCAGAACACAATAGGACATGAGAGGGCAGTAACCAGAGCCTTGGGGGCCACCACACTCTCTGTTGTGTGTCCACACAGGTGCATGCGGAATTGCTGTTGCGGGAATTAGGGAAGAGGTTCTCTTCCGCACTCTTCCCCCCGATTTTGTTGTCTGCTGCAGTGCTGTCCCCAATTATCTCCTTGACTTGACCGGTCCTGCAAGTCGGTGAAAGGCAATCCTCTATGTAGACCGCGACGAAGGCACCGTAACCAATTTTAGACCCATGATCTTGCCTTCTTTCGCGCTTTCCCTGGGGTTCCTGGCGAGCAGGAGAAGGTGAGTAGAGAACAAAGGGAGGCAACAAGGCGGGTTTTCTGGCACGCCTCCAACAATACGCCAGGTGAGAAGGTTGGCACTACCACATAGTGTACGTAGAAAATGGCTGCATGCGTGGACCAGAACTGTTTGTATATGATACCCTTGTGCGCCCCCACTGCCGGAGCCTGTGAATACATTAGCGGCCATTAACGGCGCCCAGCAACAGAATATTGTTCCCATAAATAATGCGATATTAAGTTATAATTAGCACGATTATGGGGAAGTGTGCGTCGCGTTTCGTGTAGGAATAAGAAACTTTTAAAGGAAACGCGCCAGCCACAAATTATGTGTTTCATCACCTTTAATCGCGCCCTGCATTGGCTCTGAACATACAAAACTGCGCCGTTCAGTCGTGTAGACTCAATACATGTGGAAGCAAGTATAAAGTTGCAGTGAACGCGCAACGGACACAGTTCCTGTAGCAAAGATGTTTTATTGTTGCTGTCCATTTCTTTACTCATGTTGGGCACTCAATCGTATTGGTACAGCCATACAGTAGCGTCATTTCAGGGAAGGCCGCTTGATTCGGAAATCTAACCATAACATCAATTTTGGAATCGCCAAGTGCAATAACATGCCACTTATTTGTACTCGCATTTTCTAAACATGGCTCAAAGAACAGAAGAAAAGCTTCTGGGTTTCCTTGATTGGGGCGGTACAGCGCAATGATAAACATGTTCCGGTGGAATAGGCTAACAGATTCGAAATCTTCGAAAGCGCCCGCAGAATCAGTCTGGATGTCAAAAGATAAGCTTTGACGCGTGTATATGGTCGCACCCCCACCTCGTTTTTCTTTCATGATTTGACTTACGTGTTTAACTAGAAGAGCAGCTCAGGTGAAGACGGAGGCTTGAATCGATGAACAGGTCGCTAAAAACGATTTCGAGCAGGGAAGTTCGCAGGAGCCAAAGTTTCGACGAGTGGACTTGTCTTCGTCAGGACGGAGATTGCCTTCTTTAGCGTTTTTTTATGTACGTTAATGCACGTGTTTGCAACGAGTGAATTGAATGGCGTCTTCCTCAGAGCGAAACCACGTCTCGGTAAAAGCAAGAAAGTCAAAAGTTATCTCATCTGCTAGTTTTCAGCCTCCATTTCCTCTATTTCGTTTCTTAAGCCTTGCCCGCTTACGGGATAAAAAGACAGGCTATTGTTTGTACTGTATTTAGAAGGTTTCAGCACTTCTCGGAAAGAATTAACAGAAAAATAGGCCATATTTTAACTTCCTTGCAGAAGAAACACACAGTCGCTTCTAGAGAATTTTGCCTAAGTCGTTTTCATTGTTGAAGATGGCGCGAGTGCTTTGTTGTTTTCGAGCAAATATCTTCCCTTGCTTCGTCCAGACAAACCGGTAGTGTGCCTCTGCAGGCTTTCCCTTTGCCGAACCACAATAGCCTCATGTTTTACGCAGTTAACCTTTACGCATTGCTTCAGGTGCTACGCCTCGCAATCCACCGTGCTTTTGTGGACTGTTTGCGAAACCTGATGAGCACGACCGGGGTATTGTGTGACCTTGAAGGAATGCGGTGCAGCCCTTCAATATCATTATTTGTAAGCACCGGCAAATCAAGCTTTTTGCGAGTTCGTTCAATTTTTCCATCAAACCTTCGTGTTCGGTTTCACGCAAGCCATGAATTTCCATGTTTTGTTTTCTGCTGTATTGATTTACGGCATTCAGTTCTGTGCACAGCTCTACAATTGTTTGCGTACGTCATTAGCTACTTCGAGAGTATCAACTCTCTTTAGTAGGGCTTCGGTTTGCTCGTCAAGTTTATTTGAAGCTTCTATAAGCTTATGATAAGTGTGAGACATGGGTTGCACAGATGTCTGAATGCTCATCACCGCATCTAAGACTCTATATCTTAATGACCTTTACTGTAAGGGCAGCAAGCGTTCTGTCAATGTCCTCGGACTGCCGGCTCAAAGCAATGGGCACATTCTCATCCTGCTGTCGAACAGCAGCCGTGCTTCGAGACGCTGTTAAGCGACATGTCTGACGCTTTATACTCACCCTCGCTTCAACGCCTTTGGATCGGTACGCGGGCTCGCCAACAGCTGAGAACTTTCCAAGATGATAACGCAAACCACATTTCGCACATTTCATGAATTCATCATCTGTCAGTAATTGCTCAAAGCATGCTAGACACTTTTTGCCAGGGTTGCTATTCATGGCGGAAGCACAGGTAGCACATACAAAGCGACATTTCGCAGGCAGTTTCTCTAGAAGGTTAGTAAACGCGTTACACAAGGAACAGTTGCTCGGGTCGTAGAGTAGCAGCAAAATGCAGGAATAGGTACAAGTGCGAAAAAAAATTTGCAGAACAGGCAACTAACCTGCAAAAATGAGCAAATTTCCTTAGATGCTGCTCCAGTGCATCAGCCACCACTGCACGAGTGTGAACGCCTATGTGCAGTAGGCGTTTCTAGCCGATTAGATGGGGGTAGCGGCAGGTCACGTGGTGCGTGCGTCGACGCATGAATATGCTTCCGGCGGTGTCGTATTTTGTAGGCGAGACAACTATGAATGACGACTATGGCTGACACGTTCTAAGAACATGAAAACCTTGACGTGCATGTCATGAGGGGCATGTTTCGTTAATGCGATGTATGCCAAAACTGCTATGGCATGACACGACTGCACGACGAAAATAAATGGCAGGTCATTACATTAGAATCATGACATGCGTGTCAAGAGCTGCATGGTTTACGTGCCACAGTCGTGGTGCTCTTGCGGCGGTTTCGTTAACCTCATTTGTACCAAAATGTGCACAGCGAGGCAACAATGCAGATCCATTTCGCGTTCCTGATTCGTGCTTAACGAAAGGGAAGGGGTCAAGGGCTCGTTCTTTATTTGTTAGAAACAACTTAATGGGCAAACAGACAATGAAGCCTAGAAAGCATAGGGAACTTACTTGTGGTATTGTAATTGTGGAGAAAGTAGAAAGGAATTAAAGTGGACGAAAAGACAAACCTGCCTTCGGTGGGAACCGAACCCACGACCTTCGGATGTCGCGTCCGATGCTCTACCAACTGAGCTACGAAGGCGGTCGTCCCTCCGTCCACTTTATTGTGTATTTATGTACGTATTATCCTGGGAGTGTTAGGCAGCGCCACTCGTGGCCAAGGCGGCGCGTGTGGAACACACTTTCTTGCCAGGAAGCGTCACGTAGAACGTGAACTTAGGTGAGATAGCTGCTGCCCAATAAGCGCTCGCACGCTAGCTAAGGCACCAAGTCTGCCGCAACGAGGCCCAAGCTATGAAATAACGAAAGGGAAGGGGTCAAGGGCTCGTTCTTTATTTGTTAGAAACAACTTAATGAGCAAACAGACAATGAAGCCTAGGAAAGTATAAGGGAACTTACTTGTGGTATTGTAATTGTGGATAAAATAGAAAAGAATTAAAGTGGACGAAAAGACAAACCTGCCTTCGGTGGGAACCGAACCCACGACCTTCGGATGTCGCGTCCGATGCTCTGCCGATGCTCTACCTAGGCTTCATTGTGTGAGTGAAGTGCTCGTTTCAAAATGTGCGCCACGCTAAGGAGCGGAAGAAAGGAAGGTGAAGAGCGATCCAGGATCCAGTATTCGGGAACGCTCCCCTCTCCTGCCAGAGCAGGATCCCCGGATCCGCCCTGCTCCACACCACATGCACCCTAATCCCGGACGTGCTCTGCAGCCGAATGAATGCGCTGGAAATCCTAGGGCCCTACATAAATTACGCAACAAAGCGGACCTACCACACATCTTGCGAACGTGTCCCCAGGAGAACGCTTCGAGTACCACCAAACAAAAGACCGAGGGGAATGAGCAGTCCCGCTACTCAGCACAGACTACTAGGTCCAGAACATGGAGACCGCGCTGGCTGAGAGTGCAGCCGAGACACAACTCGGCTGCCTCCTACACGCGGCGGCGAGATCCTCTAAAGGTGAACGAAATATTGTTTTTCCCGCGGTCTCCGCAGACTCCGCATATATTGTGGGAATCGGTGTTAACTCCATTTCGTTAGGGTGCCACAGGCCATCGGACACGGAACTCCCATAACTTCAAGAGGCTCAAAACAATTAAACCTGGCGCCTTACATGTCACTATGGTCATTTGAAATGCTCTTCGAACACGTCTCTCTCAGTGTCAGGTGTCTGTATTTACATGTTTAGCAGCGTCGACAAGCGTGAGAATGGCGGCTCCGACGGCAACGCGAAAAGCCAACTCGTGTTGCATGCACTTCTACCATTTAAGCTGCCTCTTTCTTGTGACTCTGTAGTGGTTCCTAAAGTGATAATATGGAATGGTAAGATTACAGTTTTATCGAAAAAGCCGTAGCTCAGGTGCCGCCGATTGGAATAAGGGCTCCAACACTAGTGTCGTTCTTTACATCACACTATAGATATATAAAGAGAATACGTTTCATAGTTGCGGAATACTATATGGTCTGTTTCAGGAGTTCTGTACAGAACTGTGGAATCTACATAAATTCTGCCAATCAGGAGGGCGAACACGTGTTAAACGTATCCCTCCGCACCATGGTATCTGCCAGTCACGAACCCCGCAGTGGCAGTAGAAGCCTTCGAAAGTGGAGGAGGAGGACGAAGTGGGACCCCAATTAGCAGGAGTGGCTCGCAGGCGCGTGTCCGAATTATGACATTTCGCCTCGCCTCTGAAGATTTCGGCGCACGATGGGGCCTTGGCTCTGCTGCACAGAAATCCTGAAACAGACCACAGGTGGTTCCACTAGTTCCGTGCAGGGCAGCCTAGGCTACGAGGCCGTCGAGCGCCGAATTCTCTCGAAGCGAGGCGAAATGCGTTTGTTCGGAGAAGCAAGCCATGCTGCACTCTTCCTCTGCAGCTGCCACTGCAGCGCCCGCCACTGACAGATGACGAGCTGCGGAAGGACTCGTTTAAACGCCCTCCTGATTGGTCGAATAGGCCCGAAGGTTCCACAGTGCTGTACGGAACTTCTGAAACAGACAATACTTTTTCTTTCGTATTTAGGGCCTTATACACAACGTAAGCTTAGGATATTTTTAACAAATACACAGGGCTTCACTGCTCCCACGTGGCTGGCCCCACGTGGGAGCGGCGAAGTGCGGAAAGACGCTTGTTGATCTTCAAGAACATTTCATTTCTTTTTGTTCTTTACCGACATCATCAGGACATCGTGCGAGAAGGCTAATAAATGTGTCTGAAAGCGTTTTTCGGGCCAATAGACAGTCTCTGCATGATGCAACAAGATGGTGGTTCTACAGAGATACTGAGACCTCTTGAGGATTTTACCTACGTGTGCTCCGAAAGTCTCCAAAAACGTACATTTTCCCGATTAAAAGAGTAATGACATGATTTTGCGCCGGCGCAAAATACACATTTTTCGTTTTATAGCCACGCATTTGATTACGCTCTCCACACACCGAAGCCAGGCAACACGTCCAAAGTATTTTACTTTGATTTCAAAGCTTTCATCGCCCAGCATTGCAAGCCAGCCCCAGCGCAACGGACACTATTGTGACGTTTAAACACAGCCTCTTAAAAATTGCCGAAATCGCTGTGAAAGTCGCTGGACGACAGTAAATCATCGTTGTTTGTCCGGCCCACGTGTAACACACAGCCGAAAGAGTTGCAGTGAGGCTATCACGAATTGCTGTCACATGGCTTAGACGTACGTACGACTGTGCAACTAGAGGTGGTAGGCATCCGCAGCGCCATAACTTATCATTTCGCCAAGTAGTGAAGTACCCACTATGCCATAATTACGGCGGCATTGTAACGTGCAGATCTGTATAACTGCACACCTTAGAGAGTCTCTTGGCGTCGTTTTCCCGAGAACGAACTGAACTCTCGGCCCAGCGTCGACGGCGAGCTGCGGTTTCGGCTTCTCTCTGCACAGCTGTCTGCTGTGCCCGACGTTGCCTTTCTGCAGCCGCGCGCGTAGCTCTGCGATTCGCTTCTTCAGCAGCGGTCCGCGCCTTACGAGGAGGAGCCATCAGGTATATTGAAGAACCAAGTCAAGTTGCTGTCGGGGCTGCGCACGTCACCTGGCACGATACGACACGATAAGGGGCAGCGGTTCGTAATAACGATAACGGTAAAGTTGAAGAAGTTTGCTTCATGATGATGATGTAGATGTGCCTCTGTAATGGGTGCAGCGAGCTACGAAGGAAGCACCCCTGTGTCCTTTGAAGTTATTCCTCGAACTCTTTATGCAATCCACTTTCCGCGACGTATAGTGGCGTATTATTATTCTGCCACGTAACATTACATTTGTTAATGCGATTCCTCGGCAGACGTTATACCTGTTTAGGTCTTTTAGCGATGATTTTTCAAGCACAGGCGTAGCTCAGTGGTAGAATGCTCGACTGCCACACAGAGCGTGCAGGTGCGAATCCACGCAGAGGACGAGTTGGAATACTCCTCGGTCCTGGTTTTTTCTAAAATTTGCGCGATATTGGTTACGGACACCGGCGGCGGCGGACAACTACGGCGCAAAAATGACCCTTGTTGTGATCTCATAACAGCTTACGCTGTAAAAGATCGCACAACAGAGCTAGATGGACGGCACAGATGCTTGCCCACCTGCCTTGCCCCGTGGTGCTGGCTTTTTGCACTTCACATTTCTCAGTTGACGCTGAAATGTGTGCACAGTGGTTTATGTGCACCCATTGCTCACCTCTACTCACAGGTTCTGGTTCGACACACCAGTCCCACAGTCAAAATAGCGCAGAATAACTGAGAGATTAGCTCCATGAAATGCAAAAAGGAAACAATTAAATCGAGAACGGGCTACATTAAATAATGTACTAAATGAGAAGCGCACACATTATAGCTTAACAATAGCTTCCAAGTATTCTAGACTATTTGGAGTATCAGAACCAAGAACTTCATAGAGCACAGAGCTGTACGAGAAGCTTTAATGGGCGTTAGTGAACGCAACGGTGAACAAGATCAGTTTCTCAGTGACAGGTGCATGCCTCGGAGACCCAGAGATTCTGAACTCGGCAGCGATTACTGCTTGAATCTTTCAAAAGGGGTCCTGCAACACTTCCTGAACCTAGCCGGAAAACGGTGCCGTGTAGTCGTGGAAGCTCTGTGAACATGCGAGCTAAATATTGCACTGCGCACATCAGGGAGTTTGCAATTTGGTTTGAAAGACAGCTGAGAAGTGTCGGCTTTTCTTTCAACAAATGACACCACCGGGGGCACCAACTACGTTGACTGAAGCAGAAGCAGCACTGGCTTATTTCGTGGTTGTGGAAAGATGTTTGTTCTGGATTTAACAAGTAACGGAAATGTGATGCAAGTCCAGTGATGTGGTTGAAGCTCCCAGTGATGTCATTTAAAACAAGAGCGAGCACTTTGTAGTTGCGTTTGAAACAAAGTTGCAAAACCCTGGTGCAATATTTGGCTCACGTGTCCAAAGGAGTCTCCACAACTGATCGGCATTGTTTTCCGACTATGTTCACAAAGCGTTGCAGGGTTCCGTTAAAATAAGGTCCATTCGAAGTACATAGAAGGGGTCATTTCAACTATCCAGTTACTGTTGCGTGTTTTAGGAATGGTGCTGCTACATCTGAGAAAGCCGTGCCCTCCCCTTTTCGACACGTGGCAAGTCGCATTAGTTTGCGTGCTGACGTGTTTAAATGTGCAGTGTGGCCCAAATGAAAAAGAAACAATGGATGACCATTCATCCGTATGTGTCATCCATTCTTTGTCCCTAGCATGTGCCCTACTGCACATTTATACAAGTACAGTTTAACCTCACTATTACAAAATAGCAACAGGACCGCGAGTCATACTGAACAATCACTGTAGCAGCAGGAGTAAAGATTGGATCTAAGATATGGGTAGCCTGGCTAGAGTGAAATTCCTAGATTCAAAGGTGCATTGTTCTAGGCTTCAAACCCATCATAAACAAAGTGCTCCATACGTCTCTCCTTGCAACACACTGAAAAGCACCTTTCCTCATCCCGAGTCAACCATTTTCCGTCTCCCTGGCATCAAGCAGAAGGGAAAAGCTGACGTGCTGCTGCATGGTAGTGGTTACGGGAAGGCCAGCGTGTAACAATGTGCAGAAAATGGTTTAAGTCGGAAGTTGCGGTTCGATCCTCTCGGCCTCGGCTGCATTTACAGAGCACAAATAATAATTTCTGGGTTCTTATGTTCCAAAGCCACAATATGATTGTGACAGACATCATAGTGAAGGGCTCCAGAAATTTTGACCACGTGCGGTTTTGCAGCATGCACCGACGTTGTACAGTACAAGGTCCTCTAGCATTTCACCTCTATCGCAAATGCGGCCGCCGTGGCCTGCACTGCTGACCCCCGACCTTTGGGTCAGCAGTGAAGCGCCACGGCCACTAGACCACCACAGTGGGTTCCATAGCACAAAATGCTAAGAAATAAGCAAACAAGTGCATGATGAGGGATGAGGTACAGTCAGTAGATCAGGATGAAAGGTGGAGTATCGAGACACCGCCGGTTGATAAAGGACAAAACATTTTGGCAGAACGCGAACGTATCGTTAACACAACTGATACGTCACGAAATTTGACGCCATTGCCAGTTACAATCAATAATAAAAGCACGGCTTTCACGAAGAGAAATTCGGTCAGTATTTTTCTTTTCTGGAAGACTAAAATTTCCACAACGTTTTTAAGAACATGCAATTGAATATACTACCTATATTTACGCTACCTGTTGAGCTTGGAGTCTCATAGGGAGCCAAATATATCTTTGTTGTAGCCAGTATCGTGGCAGCTCCCACGTTTTCGGTTTCATTCTAAAAAGAAATGTCACTGAAACGAGGCTTGAACAATGAAGGTTTGCATTTAGTTCGCTATAACCAATAATACCCTGTATCAGTGTTTGTTATAATGAGGTTCAACATGTACGTGTCTCCCGCCACATTTCACAAAACTCGTGTCTGAGGTGCAGAGATGTCTATAACTGCTGGTTGCTGGAAAAGTTTTCACGATGAACGGTACTCTCTCCAGTGATCATGGTCACACTGGTTGCTCTTCATCACTGACCCTTAGCTGCCTGCTTTGTTTTGCAGGGCACTGAAGTTTGTCTATGCAAAGAGCTGCCATTTTCTAGATAGACAAACGATAACTGCTTGACAGCAACATATGCTGCAAAACTCACATAAGCGGTTTGCTTTGAATCCAGTGTAGAAGGAAAGAGAAAATGGTACAATACGACATCAGTGTAGTAAGCATATAGTATTCCTTTATTGAACAAAATAATAGGTACAGTAAAACGATGCTTCATGCTTTGAAGCTGTGGAAAATATCACAGGGGCCCCTCATGTTTTTGGAGGTACGTCCACATGACTAGCTGCAGTCCAAGTGCATTGTCACAAGAAAGATAAAGAATAAACAACATAGAACATGAAACATTAATAAGTTTTGAAGCACCGTCAATAACAATAAAATCCTCCGCAAAAAGAATAAACACATAGAACCGAACACTTATAAAGCTCAAAATAGAATCCTTACGAAGCATTTCTGAACATGCACAGCATGTTCTGAATACCAACACATAAAAGGTAAGCTTGGCACAACAGTGTGCAGGTCACAAGTTAAAAATGAAAGGGAAGGGGTCAAGGGCTCGTTCTTTATTTGTTAGAAACAACTTAATGAGCAAACAGACAATGAAGCCTAGGAAAGTATAAGGGAACTTACTTGTGGTATTGTAATTGTGGATAAATAGAAAAGAATTAAAGTGGACGAAAAGACAAACCTGCCTTCGGCGGGAACCGAACCCACGACCTTCGGATGTCGCGTCCGATGCTCTGCCGATGCTCTACCTAGGCTTCATTGTGTGAGTGAAGTGCTCGTTTCAAAATGTGCGCCACGCTAAGGAGCGGAAGAAAGGAAGGTGAAGAGCGATCCAGGATCCAGTATTCGGGAACGCTCCCCTCTCCTGCCAGAGCAGGATCCCCGGATCCGCCCTGCTCCACACCACATGCACCCTAATCCCGGACGTGCTCTGCAGCCGAATGAATGCGCTGGAAATCCTAGGGCCCTACATAAATTACGCAACAAAGCGGACCTACCACACATCTTGCGAACGTGTCCCCAGGAGAACGCTTCGAGTACCACCAAACAAAAGACCGAGGGGAATGAGCAGTCCCGCTACTCAGCACAGACTACTAGGTCCAGAACATGGAGACCGCGCTGGCTGAGAGTGCAGCCGAGACACAACTCGGCTGCCTCCTACACGCGGCGGCGAGATCCTCTAAAGGTGAACGAAATATTGTTTTTCCCGCGGTCTCCGCAGACTCCGCATATATTGTGGGAATCGGTGTTAACTCCATTTCGTTAGGGTGCCACAGGCCATCGGACACGGAACTCCCATAACTTCAAGAGGCTCAAAACAATTAAACCTGGCGCCTTACATGTCACTATGGTCATTTGAAATGCTCTTCGAACACGTCTCTCTCAGTGTCAGGTGTCTGTATTTACATGTTTAGCAGCGTCGACAAGCGTGAGAATGGCGGCTCCGACGGCAACGCGAAAAGCCAACTCGTGTTGCATGCACTTCTACCATTTAAGCTGCCTCTTTCTTGTGACTCTGTAGTGGTTCCTAAAGTGATAATATGGAATGGTAAGATTACAGTTTTATCGAAAAAGCCGTAGCTCAGGTGCCGCCGATTGGAATAAGGGCTCCAACACTAGTGTCGTTTTTTACATCACACTATAGATATATAAAGAGAATACGTTTCATAGTTGCGGAATACTATATGGTCTGTTTCAGGAGTTCTGTACAGAACTGTGGAATCTACATAAATTCCGCCAATCAGGAGGGCGAACACGTGTTAAACGTATCCCTCCGCACCATATGGTATCTGCCAGTCACGAACTCCGCAGTGGCAGTAGAAGCCTTCGAAAGTGGAGGAGGAGGACGAAGTGGGACCCCAATTAGCAGGAGTGGCTCGCAGGCGCGTGTCCGAATTATGACATTTCGCCTCGCCTCTGAAGATTTCGGCGCATGATGGGGCCTTGGCTCTGCTGCACAGAAATCCTGAAACAGACCACAGGTGGTTCCACTAGTTCCGTGCAGGGCAGCCTAGGCTACGAGGCCGTCGAGCGCCGAATTCTCTCGAAGCGAGGCGAAATGCGTTTGTTCGGAGAAGCAACTCTTCCTCTGCAGCTGCCACTGCAGCGCCCGCCACTGACAGATGACGAGCTGCGGAAGGACTCGTTTAAACGCCCTCCTGATTGGTCGAATAGGCCCGAAGGTTCCACAGTGCTGCACGGAACTTCTGAAACAGACAATACTTTTTCTTTCGTATTTAGGGCCTATACACAACGTAAGCTTAGGATATTTTTAACAAATACACAGGGCTTCACCGCTCCCACGTGAGAGCGGCGAAGTGCGGAAAGACGCTTGTTGATCTTCAAGAACATTTCATTTCTTTTTGTTCTTTACCGACATCATCAGGACATCGTGCGAGAAGGCTAATAAATGTGTCTGAAAGCGTTTTTTGGGCCAATAGACAGTCTCTGCATGATGCAACAAGATGGTGGTTCTACAGAGATACTGAGACCTCTTGAGGATTTTACCTACGTGTGCTCCGAAAGTCTCCAAAAACGTACATTTTCCCGATTAAAAGAGTAATGACATGATTTTGCGCCGGCGCAAAATACACGTTTTTCGTTTTATAGCCACGCATTTGATTACGCTCTCCACACACCGAAGCCAGGCAACACGTCCAAAGTATTTTCTTTGATTTCAAAGCTTTCATCGCCCAGCATTGCAAGCCAGCCCCAGCGCAACGGACACTATTGTGACGTTTAAACACAGCCTCTTAAAAATTGCCGAAATCGCTGTGAAAGTCGCTGGACGACAGTAAATCATCGTTGTTTGTCCGGCCCACGTGTAACACACAGCTGAAAGAGTTGCAGTGAGGCTATCACGAATTGCTGTCACATGGCTTAGACGTACGTACGACTGTGCAACTAGA